>BMAC01000053.1:521948-543058 GCA_014905375.1 Phtheirospermum japonicum
CTTTTTTGATTATTTTGCCAATTTCGTGTATGTATTTTGATAGTGAAATGGACAACATAATGGACAAAAAAAATAATTTTCCCGATCTTTAGTATTAGATTAAATAAATCATAACCCTCGACTTCAAATTGTTTTAAAATAAAAGAAGGATTGTAATGATCATTTTCTAAGAAGTGGTCTTTAGTATTAGATTAAATAAATCATAACCCTCGACTTCAAATTGTTTTAAAATAATGAAGGATTGTAATGATCATTTTCTAAGAAGTGGTCTTTAGTATTAGATTAAATAAATCATAACCCTCGACTTCAAATTGTTTTAAAATAAAGAAGGATTGTAATGATCATTTTCTAAGAAGTGATATTTGTCGATAAGGATAGTGGGATTATATGTTATTGTTATTGGTAGACTTATTTTAGAGTATTTTTGGTTTTGAAGGATCTGGATGATATTGAAGATTTGGATGAATTGTTGTCATCCGTTTTGAAAGAAAACTAACTTTGAATTCATGAACATGAATGGAAAAAGCACGGCATTTGTAAAAAAAAAAAATATTTCGAAATCAAAAGAGACACAAACATATTAGTTTTTTTTATCTAAATTATGGTTTTATGTATTTAGCTGTGGGACTCTTACAAGAGACACTAACATAGTTTTTTATATGGTACTATCTGCTATTGAAAGAAATTGGTGTTGGAAAATTAGTTATCTAAATTATGATTTTATGTATGTAGACATGGTAAGAAATTGGTGTTGGAAAATTAGTTATCTAAATTATGTTTTTATGTATGTAGACAAATAAATTGGTGTTGGAAAATTAGTTTTGTTGAGTAGAATTAAATATTATAATATTATTATACAAGATAATCGTAGTAGTATATTTATTTTCTCAAAACTGATTTTGTGTGAGTGGGAAATAAATTGTGTAAGTAAACCATTTGAAAAGGGGAAGTATAAAATCCCACATTGAAAATTGAAAATGTAAGAAAAGGTTATACACTTTATAAGTAAGAGAAAGTTGTGTTGAGTATCATGTGATTAAACCCATGCACTAGTTGGGCCTTGGGCCTTGGATCTTGAACATTGACTTAGGGCTATATGAGATTGGTTTTGAACCAATTCAATTTTATTTTTGAACTCTCCAAATGAAAATGGGTTCGACCCATTAAAATGCTCAGGCCTTTTGGTCAAATGAAAATGGGTTCGACCCATGACTTCTCAATTTCATCAGCAGCATTTGAGTAGTCTCAAGCTGTGATAATGGAGGTAGTGGAGGTGGTGCTATAATGGAAAATTAAAGCCATAATTGCAGCTGCTCCATCCTTTTCAAATTCTCAAACCCTACAAGGTGAAGTCTATAAATAGACTTAGAAGTTTTGGGCAGAGAACACATTGAATCATATTCATTCCGCATAGCGTTAAGTCGTTGTATCTTTGAGGACATTATAGTCAGTTCCGTCAGCACTATACGAGGCATATTTGTCTTGAGGATAGAGATATTTCTCGCCTCGACTTGCTGATCTTTCTGTCCGACTCAAGAAGGTGTTAACTTTAAATTTTACTTGTTTTCCATTTTTTTGGTTTTGACTTTTGTAAGAACTGTTCAGTAGCAATTTTCTTTTCGTATTTTTATTTGTAACAATCCGTTGACTGGAGAGAGAGACTTCTTTGGTTTATGCAGCTGTAGAAAAAGGATTTGGCATGGGAGCTTATTCAGAAATGGTAGTTAAGAAAGATGCCCAAGAAAGCTCCGGATGGGTGAAATGAGGTTATGCTTTAAGAATGTTCACACACACACCACACCGATGTCATGCCCAAAACCTTATTCCGGATGTGTGGGCACAAGCAATATATATCTTTACTTCCGTGTTCATAGTTTTACCTCAACTTTTATATTGCAATGATTTTATTCTATCTATATATTTAAAGGAAAATCTTCATTTAAATATGGGATTTCCCATTTTGTTTTGAATCTACAACATGATATACATATGTACATGGGCCCATTCTCTAGGGTTTCCCAGACTCTGTGCTGCACTGTTTGTCTAGTCATATAGATATGAAAAGCACCATGTTGAATGCATATTCGGGTATCATGATGGAAAAAACATTTAAAATGTTTCTTTTTATAGTTTTTCGAGCGTCGCATCACATCAAAAGTAAAACTCACATTACTTACAAATTTTTTGTTCACGATGTTGAACCCATCAACAACTTTTCAATGGGGTTCCAAATCTATTATATATACTAGGTGAACAAAGCCGTGCAATGCACGGCTTGGCCCAGTGAAATTTTGACGCTTATTAGATGATGAATATGATGTTTAAAAATTGATGGATAAGTTAATATTCTATGCTATTGAAGTTGATTATTATTCTATACGAGGGGTGTAAAATATATTCAAAAATGAAATCAAAATCTACTAAATCTAAATAACCACAAATTCCACCTTTTTTTTTTATTTAAAATGAAAGCTTAAAATAAACACATGACAAATCTACTAGATCCTCTTGAACATAGTGGAAATTATTCAACTAAACTAAAGAGAACCACAACAGATCCAAGGCCTAACAAGAGTGCATTACAAGCACAAAGTTTACTATACAGAAAGCATAATATTAACTTGCTACTTATCATACTTTCAAATAACTACAGCGAATATATGTCACGATACATTTACAAAAGAATATGTTACAACTGATACATTGCAGCACCAAATATTTGCAATTTGATTCTTCTCATCAAGCTCAATAGTTCATATCTTGAAATTAATTTTGCACGATAAAAAATAAATTATTCAAAGGAGTAAAAAGATGGTTGAAAACGCAAACTTTAATAGGATAATAATGACTGAAGGAAACTTTACCAATGGTAGTAATAAAACTGGTGGTGAACAAACCATCAAAAAAACATAATAGTAGATAATTCTTAACCTCACCTGGAAAAGCCATAAAAGAAAAATGCGAACTTCAACAATTATTTTTTCAAATGACTATTTCAAATACCAAATTGTAGAGTAAAAAGAAAATTGAATTACTTGCAAAATATGTCCACTTGAAGAATATTGCTCAACCAATTAAAGATAAATTCATTCCAACAAACAGTGTTAAAATTCTCAAGTAGCATCACTTAGTAATATAATATATATTGCATAAGGTAGTATTAGGTATATCCTCATTTTTGATTTTTTAATATCAAATATTAAAAGAAACTACCACCTTGGCATTTTACTTTAAGAATCGGTAATTTAATACAATTATCACACTTTACTTGACCCCGGTTTTTTCAAATCTCTATTGGATTGAAAAGACAGTAAAGAATACCATGGTTATCCTTGAATGTGTAAAAATACTATTCAATATTTTTCAATAAGTTGTATTATGAGAATCCATAACTTGAAAAGGTATGAATGAAAACACGAGAATATACACACAAAAGATTATATGACATAATCTGACCGATCAAGAGAAGCTTGATGAGATAATCATAGCCAGGTCGAGCTCAAGCGGCTAGAACGGCCATCAAATTTGGATTTTACTTGTTTTCCATAAATTCTACAAAATAAAACCTAATAACAAAAAATAACTTATTTATCTCCATATATCCCATCATGATATGAAATTCAAAATTTGAGATTTGAAATCATTGGAGAAAATGAGAATAATTAAAAGATCGCAGGGACAGAATGAAACAATGTTGATCTAATAAATAAGGAAAAAATGGAGGAAGCAAAGTCGGTCATTGAATGTCATCAAAAAATCATATGTATTTTGTTTTTGAATAAATCAAAAATTCAAAATATAATTAAATCCAACAAAAGAAGCACAATAGCAACTTGCAAACATAAAATATAAAACAGTAAAAACCAGTGAGTGAACAGTAGTGAATCAAAATGAATATAATAAAAAGGTAAAAATAATGATTTGTTGAAACCGGGACAGTGGAAGGGAAAATGCTGGAGAAATACACATACCAATGAGAAAGAGAAAGCAGATATAGAACACCAGTTTAAAGTAGGGATAATTACAAAAACTACCCTTGGGGTTGAGCCTAATTGCAAACAAAAAAAATAAAAAATTTCAAATTAGGATAATTACAAATATTACCGTGAGATTGGGATAATTACAAAATAATCCAGAGATGTTAATACTATGTAAAATTTAAGGGGATATTTAGAATATTTCTTAAAACTCTATTTCTTGGTAATTAACCTAAACCTCTGGGCTATTTGTAATTACCCCACAAAGTTTGAAAGATAATTTTTTCCTTTAGTATTTAAGCTAAAGCTCAGGGGTTATTTTTTTTTTAGTTAAAACTCAAAGGTATCTAGAGTTCATGACTCATGTTATGAATTCAAAATTACCAAATTTCTTTTGCATATATAGAGATAAGCTAAATAGCAATATGCATCGAGTACAAATTCACTAACCTGCTTCATTATTTTGTTGAAAAAGTCTAATATTCCATTGTACTGAGTACAATCAGGAGTGCACTCTAGTTGAGTGCAGACGGGAGCACGAATGGAAAATGACACATAGTTCAACTCAGGCAATATCTGAGAACAAATCAAGAGCAAACAAAAACTATGAAAATTTGGTTCCTAAATTAAAGTGTAATAAAAGCTTTTTCTATACTCCACTTTGTGAAGCAATTCTCTTTTATATATATATATATATATATATATATATATATATATATATATATATATATATATATATATATAATAAAGGGATTGTTAGCTTCTTACCAGAAAGAAATAGTGTGTTTTTTTTACAAATGCCATTGTTTGAATTTAGAAAGTTTCAATGCAACTTTTCTGGTTTTAAGAAAAAAAGGAACACGTAAAGATAATCCAGAATTTAACCAATAAAGAAATTAAATTAAGTTCTCTTGCAGTGCCTATATGCAATAATACTTGCAAGATTTTTGCATTGATGGCCTTTCAAAGTTTTGCTTTTATTTCTTACTTTTCTGATGGTCCTTACTCTGTACAGAAAAGAAAAATATCAAATAAATAGTTTCACCTAAAACACCACAAATGACCATGAAAATGACTAATCGCCACACAAAATAAATCCAAATACATAATATATACAAATCAGACTTTAATTGAATAAAATATTCAAACATCTCAACAGTCATAATAAACCTCATACTTCAATTCATACATATACTCGTCATGGAAAGTATCGGCTCGGGCTCACAACAATTTCATTTCTAAAAACTGCTTTCCCATGGATTAAAATATTCTATTCGGATAAATGAAATATGAATGCAAAAACAGAAAAGTATGGACTTAAATATCCCAAACAAATTTCACATTATACTAAAATTTAACTTAAAATTATGGGATAATTACAAAAATAAAAACCTGATATTTAGCTTAATTAGAAAAAGAGTCTAGTTATCTTTTAAGATGTCATATTTGTGTTTAGTTGTGGTATTACAAAATATATATATATTTTTTTGATAAATGAGAATAAATGCGAATACAGAAAGTATGGACTTCAATATCCCAAACAAACTTCACATTAAACTAAAACTTCTTCACTTACTCCAATGATCACCAAGAAAATTATTTAGTTCAGAAAAATGTTCAACTTCAAAGTTCTAGGATAATTATAACACACCCGATATTTAGCTTAATTGTAAAATAACTCGGTTATCTTTTAAGACCACATATTGTTTATTTGTGGAATTGTAAAATATTAAGATATATCAAGGGTAATATATTAAGATATATCAAGGGGGTTACTCATAATTTTGATAAATAATATTTTTATTTTTTTATTATTATAATTAGGTTAAACTTAATGGATAGTAATTAGAATTAGTCCTAAAATCAACGAAATAATGTACTCACATTGCTTCAAACATAAATCTATATTATAATATGGTAGCTCTTGATTTTAAAAGCTTCTTGTGGACTCCAAAACCCTTTCATCTGTACTTGAAAACAGCAAGAAGTTTTGTGTATGTCTCAATTGCATCCCTTAAAACGCCACTGCAGTTTAGCCTTTGTACACAACAATTCACCTGAACAATTCATTACAAAAAATCAAAATTACGGTAAAATAAAAAAATAATAATAAAAGTGGGAATAACTATATAAACTAATTTGTAAGCAACTCCATCAACCTAAAACAAATGACAAAGGCAGGGATATATTACTCCAAAAATATACAAGTTTTATATGAACGGTGGAGATTCGAATATGAGGTCTGAAGAATCCGATAATGAATTTTGAACAGAGCTGATCCTGTTTCCCGAATCTGTCTGTCCAGTTTCTTTTTTTAAATTACATTACGCACAATATAACCGTTGAATGATTCTGGATTTTGGATATAATATTCACAAGATATAGTGGCTAAATCTGTAGGGTGGGGATCGGCTTTGAACATCTATGTCATCAGAAACATATCGCGGACAAACCTATTGAAAAACAAAGTTAGGAAAGAATCACGACTTTCCTTTCAGGTAACTCGAATTACCCTATTATTTATTAAATAAAACTAATAAATATTATAGATATATGACATGATATGTATTATTGGGCATTCTTATACAAAACATGTATGTGTATATATGTTACGTATGATTATATGCATGTGACAAAGATGAAATTTTGCAATACATTAATGATATGATATTCATAGAGTAATATATAATTACTTATTCTTTTAGATGATTTCTTATTTAGAGATTTTAAATAAAGTTATTTACATAATTAGATGAGAGATTGATCATGATTTTTCTAATATGTTTAGTTAATCATGAATTTCAATGAATTGATTCATTCATGTATGTTGTAATTCTATTCAAGCTTATTTATAAGCTACTTTCAATATGCATAATTAATTGTACATTTGCAGATTTTCATGACAATGAAAGTTCATGAACGATACAAAATTGTATAAATAAGTCTTGTGATAAAGTATATTCACAAGATATCAAAGAAATATTATGACATACTTCAAATTTATTATCTTTATTCACATGATATAAATCAGTTGAAACTCTTCATAAAGATTTTAAGATATCTTGTATATATTGCATAAGATAGTAATGTATCATAATCAGTGCTTTGATAAATTCAAACTCATATCTTTATTTAATTTAAATACACGTAAAGATCTCTTGTGTAGATTTTATATTGGTTGTGACCAGGCTGCCTCGTTAAAAAACTTGTTTGGAAAAATCTTTTGGAATAAGAACCACAACTAAGGAAAAGAGTAAAACTTATTAGTTTATTTCCCAACAATACCATTGTTTTAAGTCATTGAATGTATTAACAATCGAAACTTCTTTAGGATTTTTGGTCTCACTCTTCATCAAGCCCACACATTAATACTTTCATTACAAGGGCGTATATAACAACATTGATATTTGTCGATATATATTCTAATATCCTTATTATCAACAGTCATTCGTAACGCTATTCTTTTATTGTGTGTCGACACTTTTCAATTTCATATCATTCCCCAAAACAACATAATTTACCGAGATATCTCGTAACCAATCCTCTCCAAGGATTTATACACAATAATTATGTCTATATACTCTTCGAAAATATATGCCTCCTATACCATCCATTTGATAATTATATTTGGGGAAATACTCAACGCTTTTGATTTATTGAAGCATGTGTAGTTGGTATATATGATCATTATAAATCTTTCTTATATCTTTTATCTTTCAAGTTCTTACTTCGATTGTGATGATATAAAATTTTGTATAATTATTTTCAACTATCAATACTCCCCCTCATGCTGAGAAGAATCTGAAACCAAACTCATACAACTGGCATATATAAATATTTAATTTCAATAAGGGAGTTTATTTTGCACTCTGTTCTCGATATTGACAATGAGGTGGAGGACTTTTAATAGTTTATCAATTGATACCCCACTCGTATGCGTATATCCGATCATTCCATAATCTATTCAAGTTATTGGGATATCTTACTAGCTTCATCATTTGACTTGAAAACCGCACTCATACTGAGAGCGTATCACCTCGTAAACTTCCAGTTACGAGTCATATACTCATGTGACTATCTAGTGGATCCATAAAATCTAGTAGCACACATGGAGGGAGAGTGGGCCTATATATATCTCATCCCCATAAATTATCAGTAATTCATTCCCAACTGTTGCTAGTGATAAATTTATATTAATCGAGAACAGTTAATGAAGAATTCATCTGTTTTTTCAAATGAAATATCAATTTTAATAATTCTATTATTAGTGAAACCGATATGATCCGATTATGTAAATTGACATTATTGAACACTTGTACCTGGAAGATTCTTATATCTATTACAATAATAGTTGTCTCCAGTATGAGGTGTTTATTTTAACTCGTAGATAATTTACCGACATATCACATCATCTTTCCGTGATATTTCAATTAAACCACTATTCAAATATAACTTTCAAACACAAAAATGTAGATCGTACTCTTGATAGTACTATTTACTATTCAAATTTAGTGGCGTATTTCATACACTTCATACCAGTTTATAAAGTATCGAGATAATCACAATATTCACATCAACAAAGGTCCAAATATCTTAATGAATTCAATGCTTTTAAATCTTCATAAATACTACCCATTTCTTCCAATAAATATCTTAAAAAGAATTTATAAATCTTGACTCGAAAGGTTGAGAGTGTTAATGAGTTATGACACCCAAGAAGATATTCGATTTTTTATCGAAGCACCAGTTCGACTATCTGGTGAATTCCCAAACTCATTCAAGTATATTCCAGGTATGGGTAGAAGTAATTTTGCAAAGAAACATAAATCTAAAAGATTAGGTGGGTCCTATAAATGTGCTCGATGGAACTGTGACACACGATGCAAATTTGTGGGTTTCGTCTCCAAAAATCGAGAAGATAAAATAGCATTCATCAAGGATGGTTTGAGTAAGGAGTATTTGGATCATAATATCCAAGAGATTCTTGAGACACATCCTAGTGGGTACGTGCATCACGAGCTTATGGCTTTGTAGGTTTAATTTAAAGATGAACGAGAAATATATAGTCTCGAAAAATTTATTTCAAAAGATACCGCTTGTAAACCCAGTTTACCAAAATAGTAAAACGATACAAATTAATGTAATTATATTATCTTATAAATATAAATATTTTTCAACTATTGAGTGATATCATTAGGGAATTCAAAAGAACATACACACATCATTAACAATACGAAGTTAAGGAGAATTTTATTTAAAGCATAAAGATGTGTGAACATATATATCAACTAATACATGTTGATATCTATCAGAAATGCTAACCTAAAATAAATCAGACAAAGAACAAGAACATGGAGCAAGAAATCACTTGTACCATATTCCATGCTAAAGGTTAATATGGTAAGTGCAATAATCAAAATAATGGTGATAATCATACTCGTAGAGAGGTAAACCTTTTTCTAATCCACTCAAAACCATATGTTTTCTTGGTGGATCTAAACTGATAGGTCATATTCCATATATAGATATGTCAATTTAACTTGTGAGAGAATTAGGGAAGCGAAAGATTGATATACTATTGAGGAGCCAATTACAGACTTTGTAATAGTCTTATATCATCTGCACATTACTGGGGAATAGATGTGGTATCATACATTTTCATAGAGTTAAAACCAATACTATCATGGGTTCAATTGGGTTTAAGCTTCAAACACAATCTTTTCATGATTGTATGATATACATGGTGAACAACAACGATACTTTCATTATGACACTTTGAATGAAATTTTTAACATTACGTCTTGGGCATAGTGTAACTTCCATACCAAACCTATATGCTTGTTAAATATTAATAATTTCTTTAATGGTTTGCTCAATTTTCTAGATCAATGTGTAGATCATAAGTTTATGTCTCATTCAGCGAGGGAAATACTTATATCTGCCAACACAATTTTTGAGCTACTTACAAAACTTCAAGCATATAATATAGGTCAAGATTCTATGGAAGTTAAAACTTGTCAGTCACAGACTATATGTGTCAAGCGAAAACGAATCCCAGATCCCTTATATCTCTCATTGTAAACTCTCATGACTAGTAAGGGGTGGCAGAGTTACGGAGTTAAACACTCTCAAGACGCACCCCACCAATTTCATGAGTTTAATATATGTTTTTGTATTTCAATGTCAAGTGTTTATTACTATTAAGCTAATTTCAATATCTTCACTTTGACTATTTTGTACTTCTTCTGGAGTAATAATTTCATTTTACCTTTATGCAAATATAGGGATTTAGTCCTTCATGACTATAATATCAATTTTATATGCTTCTTTGAGAGCATTTTATTATCATGTCAATGTGATCTCATGTGATTCTTTCAAGTGGTATATTTCTTTTATCAACATGTAACTTATTTAAAAATCAGTTTCATGAATTACTTATCGGTACCTTTTAGTACCCCTAGCTCGGTCTTCTCCATTAATATCCAATAAACACGGAGAACGAATTTCATTTCTATCGAATGCTACTTCGGGAGTAGGATTCATATGATTGTTCAATTATTTCTTTAAAGTAGGATTTAGCCAATCGTATGGTATAACCCACCACTGATATTGCAATATTTAAAGTGCATAACATAAATTAAATTGCGTAATCAATAACTACTTCTTCAGAAGTAGGATCTGCTTAGTAGACGGTATCACCCATCACTTGGTATATAAATTACAAAAATATGTAAAACCATCCATCTTTTGATAATTGAACTCATCACATAGGAGGTAATGCGATATTTAAATAACATAAATTATAATCAATAAATAGTGGTATAACCCACCACTTGGACATTATTACAGTAAATACTGCAGGAATTTTAATTATAAATATTCAACTGGTTCTCCAGGAGCAGGGTCGTCTACATTATACCGATCTATGATCAAAATTATTAAATGGTCAAATTATCCATCGACGTTCGAGATTCGGTCCAAATATCGATGACATTTCGATTTCATGATTCGTAATTTATCCAATTATTTTTCTCAAGATATGACCATCACCAAGTAGGTGGTTGTACGTTGAACTATCAACTATTATCAGTCACTAGCGGTTGTCGGCGACAGTGCCGCTTGGCCACCACGAGACGATTTCTATATCTCTTTATAAAATTATCATCGATTGGATGATTTTACGTCAAACTATCGACTACCATCAATCAATGCCAGTCACCGGCGGCCGTGCCGCCTAGTCGGTGTATGGTGGCACATATACCACTTTGTAAAGTGTCAATAGTATAAAAATAAATATTTACAAGTCCAAGTATCATTGTTCAATTCTCCATAGCCAGAGTATCAATTTATAATTTAATGTTTAAAACTTTAAAATGTCATATCTTTAAACGAGTTATTATTTTATATTCAATATTGGTATCAAAATGAAGCACTCGTTAAACTGAACACTATGATGTTAAGAGAACTTAATTTTGGTAATTTATACTTTTTATATTTAAGAAAAACAAAATTTAAATATTATTGAATATAAATAATACTTACGGGAAGTTCTACAATGCCCCTCAATGTACCATACCCCATGTATTTTTAACCGTTAGACCAGTTCAGTTTTTATATAACTATCATGTCTTCTACTCGGTCACTAGTTCTGTTGAAAGTTCAGATATGATGTGACTTAGAAGGCTGTTTATACAACTACTGGCGGATCGCAGCCCATTGCTTACACTGATTTTATTTTTGATAATCTATTGCCTCAAACCGCTCACATTACATATTGTTCAGCTGGTACATCTTGAGACATGTGTTGTTGGTATAGGAGCTCACCCACATCTTGAGACATGTGTTGTTGGTATAGGAGCTCACCCATTGGCCTTTTGTCTTTGGGGGGGGGGGGGGGGGGGCGGGGATGTGGTGTCTCAAATGACAAAGAAAAGGTTGTGGATATTATACTTAGAGGGAGTTTCTGTTCAGAGGAAAGAATGTTGAACTCAGAGGGAGTCGGTTGACATCACATAAGGAGTGACCTTGGCTTCTCTTAATTAAATTATCTGCAAGTATTGGTTGAACAATTAATACTTTGCTGGTTTGTGATCAAAAGTGAAAGGGAAGATTGTAAATATATGGAGATTGACATAACTGACCGCAAGCAAATTATTAATTGTGTTCTAATGCATTGCATCAATAGGAATGATACTTTACATTTCTTATATCAACATACTGGACTGACTACCTGATTTATTAGGATTATATTTCTTGAAGTATCTTCTTTTTGCAACTTAAAAGATGTTTGATTGAAAATAATTAGAATGAAGATTAATTGTAAATATATGAAGGTTGTGATTGATCACAAGCAAAGTTATTGATTGTGTCCTGATGCATTTTACTAACAACTTGCTCTTCTTATATATTTTGACTATACTAACAATCCAATTTATTGGGATTGTGTATTTTAGGTTGAAGGATATTTATTTATACTAATTGAAGTATCAAATTGTGAAGATCTCTGGTAAAGAACAAAAACTAGGAATGAGGGTCTTGGTGATTAAGAAAGCAATCAATTAATCAAATTAAAAAAGAAGTCCAAGTCAACAACTCAAGTTAAGGAAAGATATATGATGATTCTTTCCTTATAGATGCATCAGAACTCCAAGCCTTTAAATAGTCTTCATTCATATATTGTTTAGACACACTTTGAGAGAGAAACACATATGCAAAATTCGTTCCCCTTGTATTTTGTTGTAATGTATTTTTGTGTGAGTCTCTCCGACCAGTATTTAATAGACGAGATTAATCAGGCAGAGGAGAGACAATGTTTGAATAACAACTCGTAACTTTTCTTTATACAACGAGAGCTTAGATCTAGCGTTTGAAGAGAGTTCGAGGCACTGCTACTTTTGGTGACAGGAGGTCATTTGTGATCAATTGGAATGAGTCAAAGGTACTCGTCAAGACGATAGTAGATCGCCGAAGAAGTAGTTGAGATAGGTGATATAAGGTTGTCTTACTTATTATGGAGTGCTTAATTAAACTTGTATACTGTAGGAACAATCACTATATTTAAATGAAGGAGTTTCGTGAGGAAAAAGAGATTCTTTACTAGTAAAGTTTAATTTTGCGACTCGTTTAGTTTTTAATAAGTATTCTGTTTTTATTATTTGAACAATTATACACTGTGTACTATTTATATTTACAACTATTATGTTATTATTCATACAGTTCACACGATCACATATTCTAATCTTACACTAACTATAAAAATACCATTACATGAAATTGATAAAAAAAAATAAGTGAAAATTCAAATTCTAAAGTTCTTCTAAATCATTTGAGAATTGTTGACCATGTCATTGTTCAAACTTGTTTGAATTATTGAATTTTGAAAAATTTTATTTGATTTCGATTTATAATTATGAATAATTAAAATGAACATATGGACAAAGTTTAATTAATATAAAGAAAGTATTTGATCTAACATGTAAAATCTCACCTCATAGAACTTGACCCCGAAAAGACATTCTATACCACTCGAGTTAAAGTCAATTTCTAAAATCATATATTTTGACAAATTATTTGTTACAGCCGAGTGAAAAAATATGTTCAATGTGATAAATGTACATCTCCGTTGAAATACATTTTTATATTAGTTGTGATAAATTTCATCTTTTCTGTCATAAATATACATATATGACCATGTAACATGCATAAAAATATTCATATTCACTATTATAAAAATGTTCATTTCTATTTTGATAAATATTCATTGTGATAAGAGTTATCTCCAATATGATAAATATCAATCTTCATTTTCATAAATGTTTATATCTTAATCATTTCCAATATGATAAATATTAATCTCAATGTGATGAATGTAAAAATTTTCATAATATAGATGAATAAATAACAAAAGATACGCTCAATAAAAAAATATACATTTTCATTGTATTAAATGTTCATTTTTGGGTGTGCAGTATAATATACACTCGGGTATACCTAATAGTGATTGATATATTTTCAGGTGGACCTTATGGGGCTCAACTTTGGGCCGGACCTAAATAAACCTGATTCATTTTGGTCATCTAAAAGATGAAGCCCAACTCAGTCCTTAGAATCAACCCACCCCGGCCCTATTACCGAGGTTCACAGCCTTAGCAGTACGCAATCAGATTCCTTTCCTATGCTCCCTCCGTCAACTGCGGTTGGAATTTCTGAAAGCAACTCTGCATGCAGAAGCTCATCTCACACGCACATCCAGCTTAGAGAGAGAGAGAGAAAATGGGGGGAGTGAGAGGGATTCTACTTGACTCCTCTGTGCTATTATCGCCCTCCGCCGCCGGTAATGGTGATGTTAATGGGGATACCCGCCCCAGCGCCAATTTTCTGCTCAGCAAGCTACGCTACTCCAAAATCCCATTCGTAAACCTTTTTTTACCCTTAATTTCTGAAAATCAGCATCGCCATTTCTGTGTTTTTTTTCCTTTTTCCTTTTTATGTTCATATGCATGTACCGAATTACTGGTTGGGTGTGCGAAATCAGCGAGTTGAATCGCTTGATTATAGGGTTAATTTGACATGTCGAAATGAGAAATCTAAAATTTTGAGACCCCCAATCACATGCGATGTATTAATCATGCTATATGTTCTCTAAAGCAATTTAAGCTCCAAATTTGTGAGACCTTCATGTTGCAAGTACTGGCCCCTAAATGAATTTGAATCCTGATGCATTTCAGTCACTATAGGGTAATAATTGTCGAATTTCAAACCTCAAAAGGAGAATGTTTATTTTTTTCGATTTTCCAGTTGTTTATTGTCTCTAGATAAAGAGTTGAAGAATAGTTTGGTACGTATAGATCATTCGAGCATTTGGTGTCTGTGCAATAGATATGTTTTAAAGGTTCTTTTATATATTTGGAAAGATAACAGTGTTAGGTAATTGAATTTCCAATTTTCTTTTCATATAAATTAGTATTGATGATCCAAGTTATTAATAATTTTTGCAGGGCATATCTCATGCACCGGGGCTTCCGAGTCCGAAGGTGAGATTCTTTTCTATGCCTCTGGTTTATCTTGTGCTATCTCAAAGGGTAGCATTTTTATTGTCAACAATGGGAAGTCTAAAACCGTTTACTTGTTATAGGAGCATCTTCTTCAAGAGATGGCTAGAACCTACTCATGCACTATTCACTGCTTTTCACTGGAGGATGATATTTCAAGTGAGGTCGCTCGAATTTGGGAGGGCAAAGAAGGAACTCTTATTCATGTAGTTTCTGGTCGCGGAGCAGACGTCTGTCACAAAGAGAGTGGTTCTGGCTGGTTGAAGGTTACAGTTGGTAATTTATTAACTAGACATAAAAAAATAAGACACTATCCTTTTCTTCTCCCATTTGAAAGCATGATTTTGGTCCTTGGGATTTTTTTCCCCTTATATATCTACAAATGATGATTATCTAACTCTGTTTCTTTGTTAATGTTGCAATATGTTTAATTTCTTATATTGTAAGTGGTATGCTGTACATCAATCTATGTAATAACCGATAAGCACACGCGTAATCTCAAGGAAATGAAAAAAAAAGTTGTTATAGTTTATAAGTTTGTTGAATTAAAACAAAAGAAAAATAGTGATAATATTTATCAAACCATTTTTATTGTTGAAGAGTTTTGGTTTACCGTCTTATATCTTTCATCTATTCTACAGGGTTTGCTGATGAAAAAACATGCAATAGTAAGCCTTTCTAACTTTGAAATATGCAATAAATTCTAATCTCATAATTGTTCTTACTCTTAGTGTACTTTCTTCACAGATCCTGAATATGATGTTGCAGCTGGGACTTCAAACATATTTATTCAGAAACTTGAAGAGCTGCCTTTGTTGATCTGCAATTTGAACAAAAAGGTTTTTTTTTTGTTCCGTATTCATATGGTATAAGTATAACCACTATTTTCATCTGTGACTGTTTTAAACCTTGATAGGACATTAGCACTCAGATTCAAGTGACCCTCGATGAAGCTTACATATGTCTTGACCCATTGTTCTGCATTTTGTAACCATAGCTGTTGGAGGTTATTGCAGTTCACTATAAAACATTCGCAACTACTATGTATTTTGGACTCAAAATGTCAATGCACCTTAGCGTCCAGTTAATTTGTGTCAATGTGTCAGATTTTGGAGTTGTCTACTATAAGATGTAATTTGTGAGGCTGATGTTTGATGAACTGTTTTTGCACTGTCATGATGGCTAGACAGCTATAATTAGTGTTGAATATCCCAGTATGTCATGAGTCTGGGATCCTTAATGCTGTTTTTGTTTTCTTTCCTCCTAGCCCCACCCTTAAGTTGTTCATTGTTTCTTCAGATTTACCATGTTGTAAAAAAATCTCTATGAAAAGTCTTGGTACCTCAACTCCTTAATTCCTTAACGAAGCTATTTACACTTGTTGTATCATCAGTACTGGTGTATGTGTGTTTGAAAGAGCTACTTGTGTGTTTGAAAAGGAACCTACATTTCCTTCGAAAAAACACGCGACCTCTTCAAATAGGAGCTGATTATCTCAGCTTTAGGAATCCATGTGAAATTTTCAGCCTTCAGCCCTGAACCTTAATTCACCTGCACACAAACAATTTTGAAGCTGTCTTTGTTAAATTCCTGTTTTGCATGGTGCAGCGCATCTTGGTAATTCTCTTCGATTTTCCTTTACTTTCCCCCGCTTCCCCCACCTCTTTAAATCCCTGAATTGAATTGTTTCACTCAATAACTTTCCCAAAAGCTTATCTATTTACTGTTTCTTTAACACAGGCAATGCTCAAAGAGGCCTTGATAGTGGGGTATGTGATGAAGCCTTCTCGTGAAGAAGATTTTGCAAAGGTAATTCTGTCTGAAAAATTACTGCAGCAAATGTTTTGGTAGAGATGCATGATATTATTGTTTCCTCAGTCACAACTTTAATGGGGTCCTGACTTTTTTATGGGTGAAACTTGACTTATATAGTGATTGATGCATTATTACTGAATTCAAACTTAATAAGTAATATCATTTTGTTAGGACATTCATTAATATATTTCTCCTGAAACTAGATTTATCTACCTCCTAGTCACTTTGACTGTAAAAAGGAGTAAGACATTAAATTGTAGATGGACCATTGACATCATAGCCTCAGACACACATATATATGCAATTGCCTGAAACTGATGAGTTGTATACACCTGTATCTTGTCTTAAATTCTTAATCATATTCAATATTGCACTTGGCTTCTATCATGTCAATATTAATAGATTTAGGTGCTTTCTGCATACTGCTATTGTTGTTTTGCTTATGTTTGGGAATGGACCTTTTTATGTTGGTCTAATTTACTGCATTATCGCTAGATCATGATTTATGAGATCACAGATTCTTTTGTTACCTCACATTTTACAGAGAGGCGCCTTTCCATTGCGCCCAACACAGAACGGACTGATGTTTTTGCCCCTTAATTATGAACTTCCCATATCATCTCAATTGGAACTAGTTGATGCCGTTCTTCATAAAGCAACAGATGAGATTTTGTCAGTTGAAATGGGCAGTCATTCAGAGTTCAGTGAAAAAGTTACTTTTACAAGAAATCTGCAAGAGTTGCAAAGGTGAATTTAAACTGTGTACTTTGTTTTCGTTGTCATTATTGTGTTGTTTGTCGGTCGTTGGAAATCATTTTTCTCAGACATATACAGTCATGCTTTGCAGGTACATCAAATGCCAGCCGGATTGTTGTGTAATTGACCCATTTAGCAACATATTCCCTATACTGGATCGTTTGACAATCCAGCAGATACTAATTGGCTTAGAAACTCTCAAGACTCAAGGCCGTTCTAAAATCAGGGCCCCTCATTTTCTCAAGGTCAATTTTCGTAAATTTCATTATTCTTATGATGGTGCAGAGTATATTAATTGGAAAGAATCTATTTTATGCTTTGTTTGCTATAATTGAATGTTAGTTGAATCTATATAAAGCATGTATTATGCATTAGGACCATAGCTGATCAAAAGAAAATGTACTTATTAGCTTAAGTTATGAGACCAATAGTCCTCCTATCCTGTGATGTTCTATGATTTTTGACTACTAACAAGATTTTCTTGAACATGTTGTAGGGTTTAATAAGAAATGTTTGTTTTTGTAATAACAGTAGAAAGTTAAGGTCTGTATGTTCTTTTAAAACTCAAAAGCTCTATTAGGAATTTCAGTTACAGTTGAACCTCATCAGATTGCAGGTTGATAGCTTTCATGAGCCCTATTTGGAGCAAAGGCTAGCAGAAGCTAAGCTGTCTCTACCAAATATAGTGAAACCTCAAGTCGCGTGTGGTGTATCTGATGCTCACAGTATGGTATGCACATTTTTTCAAGTCAGAATTTTTATTAAATCTTCAAACTTTTCAATTTTTAGTTGCTGGGCAGTATTAAAAAAAAAAAACTGTTGTATTCTATTTTTATTCTGCTGTGTCATATACTCGAGTAAATTGTTATTTTTGGTTCTCAAGCAGCTTTCATGAAGACCTATTTAGAAGTTCTGATTACTGAGGTCATTGTACATCTCTTTTCATTTTGGAAAAAATTCAGCATAACTAGAATGCTTGAAGTGTAATGACATCCCAAACTATATAATACTTGCAGTGTATATAAAAATTACACCAAAAAAAAAAAAAAAAGAAAGAAGAGAAAATAGGTTCTAGGTCATTTTTCTGAACAAAGCTTTGATATATTTTGGCAGGCAATTGTATTTAAGGTGGATCATTACAAGGATCTCAATGTTCCTCTTCCAGCAGTAGTCCAGGTAAGGGACTTTGATTAAGTTGCTGAGCTTGGTAAATTATAGGTTCTTTACTTGTGATTTGATGTTGACAATATTGTCAAAGTTCTTGTAGTTGTTGTACTTGTTTAGCTTCTGCCGTTTATATTGGCATCCCCTGAGAAGTGAAATGTGCAATGAAATTAATCTGCAGGAATATGTTGATCACTCCTCTTTGATTTACAAATTCTATGCGTTGGGTGGCAATGTTTTTTATGCAGTCAAGAAGTCGATTCCCAATGCAGAAACCTTAATGAAATTATTTTCTGACAAGGGAACGAAACCTTTACACTTTGACAGGTATTACATATTTCTAATTCTCAGCCTTGCTGTTACATGATTGATACTGATTTTCATTTATGGTTGGCATTTAGAAAAATAATTTAAAAAAACTTTGTTTGCAGCCTAAAATCTCTACCCGTCGCTACTGAACAACTCAATGCCGATAATCATCAAATTGATGTCGAGCTTGTTAAAGATGCTGCACATTGGCTTAGAGGGAAGCTTGACCTTACAATATTCGGCTTTGATGTTGTTGTGAGTAATTTTTCGAGTTCTATGCTTAGAAGAACTTATTTTGGTTAATTTTGTCATCCGATGAAAGCATGTTTCTCCATGTATTTGTCATAAAAGGAATATAAGAATGTCCTGAAATACCGTGAAATTTGAAATAAACATGGCAAAAAAAAAAAAATTCATTTTTTTAGATTCTATATTTAGTGTTGGACATGAATCCACAAACGTACAAATACTTTTGCTGTTAATCATACAAATACGTGTCAGAAAAAAAAAAGAAAAAAACGAAGGAATAGATAATAACAACAATGGATTGGGGATTAAGAATGATAATAATTGCTTAGATGTTCCTGAACTATTTCTGGCTCCAGCTGATGCATCTTTAGCTTCTTGAAGTTTTATTTATTGCATTTTCTGTTTAAAAAAAAAAAAAAAACAGGTTCAGGAAGGCACCGGTGACCATGTAATCGTGGATGTGAATTACTTGCCATCGTTCAAGGAAGTTCCTGATGATGTTGCGCTGCCCGCCTTTTGGGATTCCCTGAAGGAGAAGATTGTTTCGGAAAAGAGTAAACGAGCTCGCCAAACCTCTTAATTTGCCTTTTCTACTTTTTTTTTTTAAATTAGTGCCAGCTGATGTGAACTTGAATTAAGAGGTTTATCCTTAACCACCTTTCTGTTATTGCGTGAGATTATTAATCATCTATAACTGAAGGGGCTTTATTCTGGCATTATTAATTCTCAATCCATTTTCTTTTGTTTCAAGTGCAAAAGCATATATAGTTTTGGGGGTAGAGTGTAATTTCCTCCACAGTCTTAGGTGTTAAACTATCCGTATTTGGTAAGACTAACTTCAACAGATTGTCTATCAAACTCCTTAAATTTCACTCCCTAAATTAATTCTCTCTATTAATAGACTCCCTGTCCCATTTTACTTTATTAGACTCTCTACTTATGTCAATTCCCTATTTTAGGTACTCCCTATCCTAATTTTACTCCAACTGACTCTTTGTTTATAAACATTTTATCATATATATAATAAAGTAATAGAGACCCAATTTAAATAAAAGTAAAAAGAAAATAATAGAGAGCCAAAGTTGCTCCTATTCGTAGAGAGAGTAAGTAATAAATTAGGGAGCTCCCCAGTTTAGGGAGGCTAGAGTCTGTTGGAGCTATATTAATAGTCAATGAGTCATTATAGGGGGGAGGTTGTTGGAATTAGTCTAAAAGAGTAAGGAAAATATTTTATATGATGAAATGTAAATGCACACATGTACAACAAGTTTAGTGTAATTACCTTCATGTATTTTCGTTTTAAAACTTGATTTTGTTGCAGTTTTGGGTCCATGAGGATTTAAATTTACATTTCCAGACCTGCAACCTTTTTCATTTTTCTTTTTCTAAACGATAGAAGATTTTAGGAGGTCATCCATTTGACCTAACCTATGGACATTCAAATTTGGGTTTATTAAATAAATAATACTTTTTTTATTCAAAATTGCTAAAATAATACACTTTCAAATTTGTTTACGATTTTGGTCCGGGACGCCTTTCCCAAGGGCGTCTCGGGTATTTTCTAGACAGTACATATACGTAACCGTTATAGAAAATGAACCCGGGACGCCATTCCCAAAGGCGTCCCGGGTGTAAATTGACATTCGTATACTTTCGGGGCTGAAATGAAAAAAAGAAAATACTGGGGGGGCGGGACGCCCTTCCCAGTGGCGTCCCGGGTTGGGCAGTCGTTTACCGATCTTCTTAATACTGAGTATCCACAGTACGGCTCCCAATACGCACCTCACAT
>BMAC01000053.1:548258-670758 GCA_014905375.1 Phtheirospermum japonicum
TGTCTGCATATTTAAATTATTATTATTATTATTATTATAAAAACACGTAGTTTTGTGAGAGAGTGTGGATAAAAAATACATTATTCAATTTACTCAAYAATTTTTCTCAACACAAAATCAACTCAAAAATAATGAAATTAATTAACGTTTTCAAATCAACTCAATTAAATTAACTCAATCAACTATTCAATTAATTTCTCAAACACAAAATCAACTCACGTTCATCTAAATCAACTCAACTCTTCAGTCCGTTCATCCTTGGAACACTAGATGTTCATTCCTGAAGCAGCAGTAGTGGAAGAAAGAATTTATTAGACAACTCAAACATACATTTCAACTCATGAGAGAAGTGATTCCTGAAGCAAAGTGGAAGAAAGAATTTATTAGATAACTCAAACATACATTTCAACTCATGGGAGTAGTGAAGAGAATAATGTTACATTTATATTTTTATTCTACCCAATAAATGATTGATATTGACTTGATTATCCATTTATTTCCGCCGCATGATGGTGGATAATAAAAGATATCAAGTTTTCTGGAATATTTCTAGATATACTGATATCTTCTATTCTATGAGTTTCTATTCTACAACATTTATCCCAATTAATTCAATTTTAATACTACAGTGTTTGCGCACATGAACAATAAGTATGGATTCATTGGATTTTCTTAAGCCCTCTGAATCCCTTCAATGGCTTGAAAGGATACTAATCCTTGGAGAGATTTTATTTTTTCCCATTATATTGATCACATTTTAGAAAAATTATGTAATGTTAATTATCATCAAACAACGTCCGTTAGGTTGATCAATTCATCAAAGAATATTCAAAAAAAGTTCATTTTTTTGGCTTGCTTTCTTATCATCTTTCATTAAGGTTGACCGATTCATCAAAAAATATCCAAAAAAAGACCAATTATTTTTTTTTGGCTGATATGGCTTGATTCAATACTTTCTTATCAGCTTTCCTTAATTTTAATCATTAAACTGAAGAAAAAAAAAACTGGTGAAAATTCTCATTTTGATCCATTATATTGACCATATTTCAGAAAAGGTACATGGTATTGTTCATCATCAAACAACGTCTGCTAAATTGATTAATTGATAAAAAAACTCAAAAAAAAGTTAGGTCGATATTTTTTGCTGATGTGGTATTATTCTATATTTTGTTATTAATTCTCTATAATTATAAATACTAAATTGAAGACAAAAACATGTTTTGCCATTCCTTTTCTTTTTCTGTTTTTCTTTTATTTTCCTGTTAATCTAATAATAAAATTTTAATCAATAAAAACCGTTTATAAATAAAAAAATATATATACTGAATATAAAAATTTCAAAAGTTATTTATTAGAGATTTTCTCATATAAATTTCTATGTTTATTTTATAATTTTTAAGATTCGTTTTATATTCTAATATTTATCTCCAAGTTTATTAGTTTTTTATTAATTAAAAATTTAATAATAATAAAAAATTAATTTAAATTATTATATTCATTTTATAGTTTTTAAGATTTATTTTATATTTTTATATTTATTACTATTTTTCTAATTTCTTATTAATTGAAATTTTGTTAATTTGATTAAAGGAAAAAAAATGGGAGGCAAAATAGGTTCTTGTCATCAATTTAATGTTTAGATTAAAGAGAAATAATAAGAAAATACAGAATGACGCCATATCAAGAAAAAAGAAACGATTAAACTTTTCTGAACCTTTTTTTATAAATTAGCCAACTTAGTAGACGTAGTTTCATGATAACCAATTTCACGTACATTTCTCGGATTGTGACCAATATAATGGATCAAAATAAAAATTTCTCTAGTTTTTCATTTTTAATTTAATATTTAAAACAAATAAAAATGATACAAAAGTATTTTATCACGCCATGTCACCAAAAAAAAATAAAAAAAATTCAATATGGCTTTTTTTGGATTTTCTTGATGAATTGTCCAATTTAGCAACGTTGATGATATCACATACATTTTTTGGAATGTAATCAATATAATATGATGATGGATAAATATGTCATGACACGTGCACCATTAAATTAAAAGTCGACCAACGGGCGCAGAGTGGATTGGACCTCCGTATCACCTTTGCTTACTCAAAGGCTGACCCAACCTCCGTATCACCTCTGCCGCTTCAAAGGCCCAGTTGGACAAACCACTATCACCCTTGTCAGAAGGCCCAATTACGGGTGAACTCCTTGCCAAGTTAGGTTACCAAGGTCTCCTTTGCCTATAAAAGGCAGACCTTGTCCAGGTAAAACGGGACGACCTCTAACTCACAAAAAACTCAACTCTAAACTAGGTTTAACTTAGGTATCGGAGTATCTACCCCTGAGGACGATCCCGGGGCTCTTTTTTGCAAGCGTCTGGAGAAGCAAAGGCGAAGGCAAAAGACTCTCGTGTGCAGATTCAGGCAAAGGCAAATGTCGATTCAAGTAGAGGCAAAGGCTTGCGTGTAGATCAAAGCGAAGGCGAAGGCAAAGATCGTCCGTGTGTCTATTCAATGCTGACGTCGGACCTCTGATTCGCCACGTGTCCTCGGATAAAGTCCTTCATAAATTGTATCATCATAATAGATTAAAAATGAAAATCTTCCCTAATCCTACACTAAATACCAAAATGATCATTTAGATCGGCTGTAGAAGCCAATACACGTCGATTTTACGGGCAATGCATATAACTTGATTTTACACATCAGTTGTTGACGATGCGTAGAGTGAGACTTCTTGCATTGATTGTTTGACACGAACGGATGCAGATTGTGTTTTTTTTTTTCTTTTTTAAATAATTGCTTTACTTTTCTTCCCACCAAATTTAAAGGCCGGGAGAGATTTAGTTATGTGAAAAATTAAATTTATATGAAATTTTTAATTATGTGAAAAAAGTCTTAATTTATTTATTTTGTGAGAAGTCATTAATTATGTGAAAATTCGAATTTATTCGTTTCTTGTTTAGTTGTTAATTATTTAATAAAATTGATTTTATTTGTAAATGAGAAAATTATTAATTTTGTGAAAATATCAATTAACTAATTTTTCAATTTCAACCCAAAAAAAAATGTGGAAAGTCACTTTATGTCCACATTTTAGAACGGTTTTTATTTCTAACTTGTAGAATGTCACTTTAGGTCGGGAGGCAACTGGGAATAACGTCCCGCTCACATTGTAGAACGGTTTTAATTTTTACCTTTTAGAATGTGAGCAGGACGCCACGTCCCGACCTATTTTTTCAATTGTTATTTTTTTTGGTAATATTTTCTCAATTTTAAATAAAAAATACAATATTTATTTAATAAACCCGCGTCTAAGGAGGTAATAGGACTGAACCTCAAAAGGAAACTTTTGTAGCCGAGGAAAAAAAGGGGTAACTTTTGTAATTGATCTGCTAATATTATCAAACATGGAAGAAAAAGAATATTTAAGAAGCTCAAAACAAAACTGATTGAACTCAAATTACTTCAAGACCCAAGAAAAAAAAAGAAAAAAAAAAAGGCAAGTCTCAACCATTGCCTGCACTTATGGATTTATCATTTACAGATATTTACACATTTAAAAAAACTATATTGCCACTAATCAAGCAATTTGCAACACTCTCTCAACTCACCCTGTATGTGAATTTCTCAAAACTTGCGTATTGTTTGTTTCCCGAACGATCCTAATGTACTGTCTGGATGTTGAGTTCATTCAGCATTTTCTGGGAGAGATGCTGAACTTGCACAGGCTTTTGGATCACTGTATTCGCGTTGTATTTGAGGCTCACTTTTCATTTCCTGCAGAAGGATTTGTCATTTTAAGCCCCTCAGTGAGTAGAGACGGCAACTTTAAGCCCAACCCAAACATAGGCTCATATTTTACAGGCAAAACAATTGGGCCTATTTGGTCAAACCCATAAGCCCTATCCAAAAATACACTAATTTCTCATTAATGGACTGAGCTTCTGGAATGGCGGTTTTAGGAATTGGCCCGGTGAAATTGGCCCAGCCCATTGGGCAAATTATTACACACGCCCAGGTGTACGTACACTTGGGTGATTTTTTAAATTCAAATTGATAAACTTGTGTATTTATTCATAAATATATGAGTTAAAATTATGAACTTTTATATTTAAAATGATGAATTTTTGAGTGAATAAATTGATGAGTTTTTATATAAAATGTATATTACAAGATATTCCAGGTGTACATTATAATGACTGGTCCATCGGTGGTTCTTATCAAAAAATAGTCATGCTCAAATTAAAAATGTCAATTTAGTATTGTGATTAATAAAAAGGCTGCTGAAATTTGAGTAAAAAAGTTTAAATGATTTGGTGCCTACATAGAGAGTGCTATTTTCTTTGTACTTTTCTATACGAATCCGGACTCAATTCGGGCCTTTTAAGCAGTTACGGGATTAAATTGAAATTATTTTTGAATCCTAATAGGACTATTTTACCCCCTATTAGTTACATAATCAATTTTGCATTTTACGTTTACCCGAAGTCACTAGTTTTTGAAGTCTTTGGACTCACTGACCTTATTATCCGTAGAAACAGAGGAGTGAACAGGGGAAGGAGCTGTGCTAGCACCCACTAGAAACTGGCCCATGCTCTCTTCACCAACATCTCTCAATCTACTAAGCTCTGGCAAAACAACTTTCCCAAGATCAGGCCTATCTTTCCTTCTCAACTCGGCACATTGCAAAGCCAATTTCGCAAGAGCCATAGCCTCCTCCATCGGCCAATCCGGCACGTTCGGATCCAAAACCTCCTTCAACGTCCCCTCCTCGATCGCCCCTTCTACATGATGAGTCAAACCCATAGCCGGCTTTGCCGTCAGCAACTGCAAAAGTCAATTTGTTATATCATGGACCTGAGCCCACATTGCAAGGTGTATCTGACCCAATAGTTATATTAATTTAAACTACTAGGAAATGTACATATTATATAACATGTAAACATTAATAAAAGTACATTATGTCTCGAGACTATTAATTTATAGAGGTTTTACTGTACCTGCAAGAGTATGATCCCGAATGAGTAGACGTCGGATTTGACCCCGAGCATCCCCGTCTGCTGATACTCGGGGTCGATGTAGCAGAACGTTCCGGCGGTCGACGTCATACGGTACTGCTGCGTCATGTCGTCGGCCGCGGAGGGAGGGACGAGCCTCGCCAGCCCGACGTCGCTGATCTTGCTGACGTAGTTCTGGTCGAGGAGGATGTTCCCCGGCTTTAGGTCGCGGTGGACTAGCGGCTCGGGCTTCGTCTGGTGGAGGAAATGTAGGCCCGTGGCGATCTCGGCGGCGATTCGGAAACGGAGCTGCCACGAGAGGGCGCGCGTGTTTCCTTGCCTGCAGAGACGGTCTTCTAGGCTGCCGTTGGACATGTACTCGTACACGAGGCAACCGTACTCGGGGCACGCTCCGAGGAGTAGGACCATGTTGGGGTGTCTCATGCAACTCAACACTTCAACCTGAAATCATATGTGTTTAATCTGTCTCCTTAATCCAATATTGGACTTATATGTGAAATGAAATATGTTTATTTTTTTATTTTTTTTATTTCAAAAATTTAGTTTTTTGACTTAGTTTTAGAAATCGAACTTCCTTTAACCATTACCTCTTTATTAAACTGCGATCTCCCTTGAGCAGCATCGGGCCGCAACACCTTAACGGCCACGGGCGTATGATCAAGGTAACACTTGAACACGGGCCCGTAACCGCCTTCTCCAACTTTACGGGCCTCGGCAAAATACTCCGTCGCCACTTCGATTTCATCGATGGCGTATCTTCGGTATCTCAACGACGACGATAAGGTCAGATCTTTTTCCTTCTCGTCCGACTCCTCGATGGCTTTCATTTCGGCACTCACTCTCTTTTGGGACTCGATTTCGGCGACCCTCTGAGCCGCTTGCGCATTCTCCATGGCTGCTTTGTACTTGGCCTTTTCTCGTTCGGCCGTTAGCCGGGCCGACTCCTCGGCGATCCGGGCCTCCTCTAGTCTTCGTTCTTCTTCCTTTCGCCATCGGTGTAGCTCCGTAGTCTGTTTTAAGTGTGATGTTAGAATTTATTGGGTAATAATTTGAAAAAAAACTTGTAATGTGGATGATTTTAAAAGCATGAAATAATCGTAAAATAAATTATGAACAAATATCTAATTAACAAGAAATTATATGACGATGATTGTTACCTTTTGTTCAGCTGTTAGAGCTGCCTTACAAGCTGTGCTGTACATTTCCATAGTCCTCTGCAACTCAAGCTTTAGCCTTCTCATTTCAGCTGCAGCATCTTCCTGCAAAATCCTCAAATGACCAAATTAAAATTACAATAACACCCTTGAGGTATGACAAATAACTTGTACTTGCATATAACAAAATACTACTTTTATAGGCGCAGTTTCTGAAATGGAACCACATGTGAAGGTGCTATGCGTAATTTTAAAAGATAACATTTTTTTTTTTTTTTTGTAATTTTGCTAAACCTAAAGGCATTTGCAATTATAATGAAAAATCACATTGTACTAGCATGGTTCCATAGGCATCCTATTTTTTATTTTTTTTCCTTGTCATGAAAATAATAACAATTTTCCTTACACTTTCAATCGATGACGACGAAAAATCAGTAAAAGAACTCAACTCGCTCCCTTTAGTCCCTGACCGCATCGATCCGAAGCTACTCTCGGAGCTGGTCGACACTCGTGAGGTTCGACAAGAATCAATGCTGTCAAAGAGTACGCCAGAAACGCGGTCTGTGCTCGGCCTGTCCGAGCTTACGAACGATATATCCGTATCGGATTCCAATAGATCACCAAACATCTTTGCATTATACCCTCTTCCCCTTGAAAATGGAGACCTGTATATTATTATCATCAAATGAATGTTAAGACCACTTGGTATTTCTCATTAGCCCATTTTGTAATTTAAAGTTGTAAATTTGGTCCTGTAACTAAAAGACGATGGCAAAAATGGTCAGGTAAATAGTACTATTATTATATAAATATGGTCTTAATTTCACCGAATTTCAATCAAGTGGACTAATTGCGATTTTGAGAGATAAAGGCCAATATCATTAAATTTAAAGGGACCTACCTGACGAAATCAGTGTCATCAACCGCCGCCCTGTGTGGTGTCTTGTCTCCACCTGCTCGGAATACGAACGGAAAAATTGTAAATTTCTTTTTCTTTCGAGAAAGTGATTTATTGAAGCATAGACGAATAATAGTTGAAAATTAGAAGTTGACAGCAGTGTTTGAATGTACAAGCTCAAATATTTAATACATATGGAGCTAGTAAAAATAGTTTATTTGTATGTGAAACTAAAAGGTAAAAAAAAAAAAAAAAAATTCTTTGCCACCTAACTTGGGTCATTTTTACATTTTGCAATGTAAATCACATTGTAAAAATGACCAAAGTTCAGGTTGCAAGAAATTATTTTCTCGAAGTAAAAGATTAGAACCTCTACCTAATTTTTCATGTTTGTGAAACGAACCTCGCAACAAACTCGGCGTGCGTTTGGCCAATGTCTCGGAAAGTGAAGCGCTGCCGTTGTTAGCCTGATCCTCTATTTGCTGTATCTGATTTATGAGAGGCGACACGAACGGCGCCAAGCGAGACGCATTCTTGACTGAAGAGATCTTTGTTTTCGATATGACGTAAATGGTGCAGAAATCCGGTGCTGCTTTCGATACGCTAGCAGGTATGTCTACCGTTTTTAACCTTCTGCCAAAAAAGGAAACGTTGCTTATTAAATACGACGAAAAAATGTGTATAGAAAACATGTCATTAGGCATCCATTCTAATTTGAGTTAAAAATGACTTTTTTTTTTGTACTTCTAAATAAAAGTTTAATTACAAAAACTACCCCTTCACTTTAGTTTATAATTACAAAAGGAAATAGGAATTTTACTTGATAAATCCATGATGCGAAGAGCCGAGAACCAAGTTTTCTATAGCAGTATGGGCAACATATTCGGTTATTGCTTTAGCTATGTCTGTGTCCTCGAGCAGCACATCTAAACAATGTATCTATTGAACAAACAAACAAACAAACAAACAAACAAACAAACAAAAGAGTCTTAATTGAAAACAAGGAATAACAAACGAACAAAAAATGTTGTCGTTTCTGAGCTTACGTCTTTACGAGTACAAAAGCAATGGAAGGTGAGGAACAACTCTTTGGTATGCTTTTCGAGTACTTTCTTGTGAGCATTTGTAGCTCCGTTAAGGTCATGAACGGCGTAGTTGTATCCATCTGCATCAATCGACATAATTAAATCGAACAGCATTTTATTTTAGGACACAACATCATTGTCAAATTTCAAACATATAATTAGTTGCATAAAAGATCATTTTTTTTGTAACTATACAAGTTCCACAATTTTTTATTTTTTTTGGTGACATATTAAAAAGAAAATGATGCATTTGGTGGGCCCGGAACAACGCTAATGCTCTTATATACTACTGACATCTCAAACATCGATGATGAGAAATAAAAGAATCCGATGAAAAGAATACGACTTCGCACGTGGACCTACGGACGAGGACGATGAGCGATGGACGACATGAATGAGAACAACGGTTTGGCCTCTTGTGAGGAGATTCTCACTAGCCCATTTGAGTGCGTTTTGGCTTCCTTTGTCCTTATCGATGGCTACCGCGACCAAGCCATTCCGACCACCCCTTCTTCCCAAAGTACCACTACCCTTTGTACTTGGAAGCCACATTTTATTTTTATTTTATCTTTTATTATTCACTCATTAATTCACAAGAATAAATATATCTGTTTTTTTCTTTTTCTTTTTCTTTGAACACTTATTCTTACATCATGTTTTAATGGAACTTTGTCTTTGTTGTGTGTGTAAGAAAGTAGTCATTTGTTATTGCTCCTTTTTTTTTTTTTATCAATTTGTCCTCTAAATTTAGGAAATTTGTTGGTTCAGATATTGGGAGCCATTAGAGAAAAAGTGGCTTGCCTAAAATCTCTCTCAGTTTTTCTAGTAGAAATCCCTGGACAAAAGTTGGATAAGTAGTTTGTTTTTAGCTAGTTTGATGGATGACAAGCCAAAACAAAAGGATAAACAAAAAAATAAATAAAATAAAAATAATCTAAAGAAAAAAAGGAAATAATGGGCATAAACTTAATTTTAGAAAATAAAAAGGGAAAATACTTTATACACTAGTTATTGTAGAATTTTCACTTGTACGTTAATTTTGCTAATTATAAATGAATAAATATATAGCTTAAAAAATGGCAAGAAAGTGTTATAGGTGCAGGTTTATATCTGTCATCGCACTTGGAAACAGTATTAAAACATACATTCAGAGTTGTACGAATCAAATATAACGATCTACTGCAAGCAAATTCAAGGATAAAAGAAAACAAAGAAAATAGCAATGGTGACTCCGAAAAATAAAAGTGTATAGTATAAGAATTATTTAAATTTAATTTCATCTTAAATTGAAAATCACTTGAACCTTTTTGAACTAGATTTTGATGTGATCATGAGTTCTGATATTTAAAATCTTGTATATTGTCATAATCATGTAAGTAGTAATAATTTTTGTTTTTATTTATTGTAGGAATCAAAATTGTTTATCTATTTAATGTAGATGTTAAATCATATTTGTACAGTGGATGGTAATATATTTTTATATTGTGTTTGATATCAAATCATGTTTGAAATATTAATGATGTTTTATTGTGTTTCGATATTATTATGATTTTATATGTTATAAGAGTTTAATTTCGATTTTTTCTTCAAAGTTTTGATGAGTTGGATTTTTCATTTTACGATGTGAGGACCAAAAACTCTGAAGACCAATTGAAAGACTACAAAAAATATTTCTCTCGTATATGTTTTTTTTTTTTAAATGTCGTTTTCAAATTTATATTAAAAAATTGAGTAATACTTCTCTTATTTGAACACAAGTATCAACATCTCTTTCTTCCACTTATCTCCACATAAATACTCCACTAACATCATTTCATTTATATATGCACTTTCACATTGATTCATTCATTTAAATATTCAAATTTATTATGTATTGAATTTCATATTCCACCTTTTCAACTTTATTTATATATTTTTACATTTAATAAATATATAATAAACTGACAATGGATCACATGATGTTTGTTAATGATATTTAATGTATGAATGAATGGATGCCTCTAATAGCAAAGTTTAAATGAATTATACATATCGGTTTGAATTAAAAAGTGTGTTTTAAAATGGTGCGAATAAATGCCCACATGGGTGCTATCATAATTAATTTCAGGAAAAATTCCCATTGAGTAGAATCCTACATCCACTAATCGTTAAATACTCTAATAAAATGTTTTATTCTATTTAATCAAACATATTTTATTTAATTAAAATTATAACTTAAATTATCAAAATTAATAATAATCTAAAAATCTAATAATAATAATAATAAATTATTATTATTATTATTATTATTATTATTATTATTATTATCATTATTTTTATTATTATAATAATGGCGCAAGGAATTTTGCTTCACATGTAATGAGTAGTATGAAATTATACTCAGTGCACTATATATTTTTATTTTGTAGTTATTATGTAGTATGGAGTTATCTTGTACAATTTTATAAAATATGACAGTTCAATCTAAAATTTTGAAAAAAAATACCCCCTACATAATGTAGTATGCAATCCGGTAGAGTTAATATGTAAATTGATAATAGTAATATGAATTATAAAATATAATAATACTTTTATTAATTTTTTAAAATTAGTAGAGTTATGACTTTGATAATGGTAGTATGAATTTTAAAATATAATAGTATATAATTTGATAATAATAGTATCGGTTTTAAAATATAATAATATGAAATTTTATTGATTTTGTGAAATTCTAGTATGAAATTCACAATATCAGTTTGAATTTCATATATAGTATGAAATTGAAATTTAAAAAACATAAAATTGTGAAGGAAAAAAAAAGGTTGTATTTTAGTATGACATATTGCATAAAATTACATGATATAATATGAAATCTCATGGTGTAATGTGAAACTTTACCTATAATGATCAAAAGTAAAAAAATTAGTAGTATGAAATTCCAACTGTATACAGTACAAGTATAAAATTGCACTATGTAGTATGAAAATGCACAGTGTAGTATGAAATTCGCCGTTAACGATTGGTGATAATGATATGAGAATGTCTTGTAATAGTTATGAATTTCGATTGTATTAAATATTGAATAAAAAAAAATTGAAAGAAAAAAAAATCATTAGTATTCTTATTTAGTAATTTAAATTAAATGATAATATAATTGAATATATGAGAAGTTAATATTTTCACTAAAGTATATTGAATTTTTCATAATATTTAGGACATGATTTCCTTTTTTCTTTTTCTTTATTCAACAATTCATACGATCAAAATTCATACTATTACATGACATCGTTAACGCCGAATTTCATACTACATTGTGCATCTTCATAATATACAATACAATTTCATACTACATTGTGCATCTTCATAATATATACAGTCGAAATGCCATACTACTAATTTTTATACTTTTAATCATTATAGGCAAAATTTTACATTACACCGTGAGATTTCATACTATATCATGTAATTATTTTATKCAATATGTCACACTAAAGTACAATATTTTTTTCCCACAATTTTATGTTTTTAAATTTGAATTTCATACTTATATGAAATTCAAACTGATATTGTGGATTTCATATTAAAATCTCACAAAATCAATAAAAATTCATACTATTATATTTTAAAATTCATACTGCTATTATCAAATTACATACTGTTGTATTTTAAAATTCATACTACCATTATCAAATTCATAACTCTAATAAAATTCAAAAAATCAATAAAAATACTATTATATTTTAAAACTCATACTACCATTATCAAATTAAATACCAGCCCTAAACTACATTATGCATTTTTTTTTTCAAAATCTTAGATTGGTCTGTCAAATTTTATATTAAACTGCACAAAATAATTACATACTACACAATATTTTCAAAACAAAAATACATACTGCACCGAGTATAATTTTATACTACTCATTACATGTGGAGCAAAACTCCATACGCCATTATTATTATTATTATTATTAGGAAATTTTTTTTTGCCCCCCAATGTATGCTGTTTTTTACACTTTGCCGCCCGAAATATTTTTTGTTCCACTTTGCCCCACGGATGTACAATAATTTTTGACGTTACCCCCTAAACTTTATTTCCGTCGAAATATTCCTTCTAAATTCCATCGACAAGCAGTTGGGGGGCAAAGTGTAAGAATCTTATAGTTTGGGGGTAAAGTGCAAAAATAACTTAAAATTTGGGGGGCAAATTAAAAAAATATATAAATATTGGGTTTTGTCTTAAATTTTTATATTTGAAAAAGATATAAAATCTTTATCTTATACATATACACACAAAGTTGTCAATACAATTCCAATAAAAAAACTCATAAATTTTCAATCAATATTTATAATTTTCTAAATATAAATATTGTCAATACATCTTTTATATTATTAAATATGAAACAAAGGACTAATTATTATGTAAATTATTAGCCTAAATAGTATAATAATATATTATTATGTAATATGATTGAACAAAATAGAATAAAGGTGTATTTCGTATATGCATTATAATATTATGATACGAAAAATAAAATTATCATTCGATATTATTATTTATATAAAAAGTGTGATTAAATACTATTTTAATCACGAGTACATTGTTATATAAGATTGTATCACCATATTACTTAGAGAAAAAGTGTAAAAATAATTTTAATATTTGCGTCCAAACGCAATTATACTTATATTATAAGATAATTTTTTAATTATATCTTTTTAACTATATTACTAATTACTATGGTATCATTTCACGGTTATATATATATATATATATATATATAAAAGATATAAGTTCTATTTTTTTAATAAAAATAATAATTTTAAATAAAAATTCAATATTAATATTATTTTAATTTTTCATTCAAATATTAAAGATTTTAGGAATTCTCAACGAAAAAAGTGCTCTCTGAACCGAACATGAAAGTCGTTTTCCATCAGACGGCTGTTCCCGTAACTCTACTCTCGACTTGGATTATATATCCAAAAAGGTCCGCTCTCGCCCATTCCACACGCTGCCTAGCAGAGGCGTGGTTATCTGAAGTGGATTCTCTCTTTTGTAGTAGATGCCCCCAACTGCCCGTCGATGGAATTTAGAAGGCAACGTCGAAAATTTTTGTACATTAGGGGGCAAAATGGAACAAAAAATAATTTGGGGGGCAAAGTATAAAAAATAGCATACATTGGAGAGCAAAAAAAATTTCCCCTTATTATTATTATTAGTAGTAGTAGTAGTAGTAATAGTAGTAGTAGTAGTAGTCGTAGTAGTTTTTAGGTGTAGGAGTAATTTTGATCATTTAAGTTGTAATTTTTACTAAATAGGATATGTTTGACTAAATGGGATAATATATTTTTCATTAGAGTATTTGGTAATTGGTGGTTAGGGATGAGTCGGTTCGGCCGAAAAGCGAACCGAAATAACCGAAATCGAATTTGCCTAAAATTTCAAACTGAACCGAAATTAGGTCTAAAATCGAAAATCGAAATATTTATAAAATTGCAAAGCGAACTAAGCCAAAAATATATTTATAACCGAATTAACCAAACCTAACCGAATTAAAAAAAATAAGTAATATAAAAATTATTATTTTTAATTTTTTAATTATATTTCGGTTAAAATCGAACTAACCAATTTTTTAGAATTCTAAAATCGGAAACCGAACCGAATCAATTAGTTCGATCGATTATTTTGGTTTTTCGATTTTTTGCTCACCCCTGGTTATTTTGCAAATCATCCATTTTGCATGTTTTCTGAAATGTGACCAATATAATACACAAAAAATGAAAATTTCCTGTTACATGGTTATTTTGCAAATCATCCATTTTGCATGATTATTGAGATGTAATTTTCACATGGAGAATCGCATTAGATTATTATTATTTATTTAGTTTAAATGCATAATTTTGTCCATATATGTTTTGATAATATAATATAGGGACGTTCTACGGTGCCGTGAAGGTACCATACCTCACCTTTTCTCACCTATTATCAATCGTTGGATCAATTTAAAGTTATAAATATTAAAAAATGGATGGATGTAAATGCACGTAGGGTGGGAGACATGGTACCGTGAAGGCACCGTAGTCATTTTCTATAATAAAAAAGGTTTAATTGTAACCAATAACTCACCTGAACCTTAGGATCTTTTTTATACTCAGAATTGGTCTACTTATCTTCCAACATTTAAGGGTGACAAGTCCTTGGCTTCTTGCTTAAGTATATTCTCATGAAAAATAAAGAATTATGAGATGTGTAATGCATGAAGCTCATATGATATGATGCCAAAAAAACTGGCTAATTATATATACTGCTAAATCTCTCTCTCTCTCTCTCTCTCTTTCTCATGGAAGATTTATTCGGTCAGATCGAATGCAGAACAAACTCCGATTCGATCGTGATGCGAATCCTGCGATCCGCAATGGACGAAGCTCACGAAAAGCTACAGTCGAGAGACGGGCCGATACAGTTTTTACACGACCGATCGACGTTCTATGAGCTCGCAGCCATCTTAGTAGACGGCGGTTTAAGCATCATCCAAGAGCAAACAACCGACATTCTCGAAGACAACAGTAATAAAATCCTCTCGGACTTGACCGAAATCAAAGACTGGCTCTCGGGCCGGATCGAAGACATGAAACACCTCATCGTCGAAAAGGACAGAGAATTAGCCGAAAGGTTAGAGAACGAGCTAAAATTACAACAGTCGCTCGATCTGAAAGATCAAGAGATATCTTATCTGCACGAGAAGCTCGAGCCCGGACGGGCCAAAAATGAGGACTTCGTCAAATTGAAAAGCTCCGTCGATCAGCAGGTGTCGAACATTAAACAGAAACTCGAGGACGAGACGAAAATATTGAGCATCGAGAGGAGGAATAGAAAAGCGCGCCTCTCGAGTCCCAATCTCAGTTTTGATTTCTTGGATAAGGAAAGAAGCGGGAGCCCGATTTTCAGAGATGACGATGATTTCTTTTTCGACGTTGTGAAGCCTAATAATAAAAACAATCAAAACGTGTTGATTAGGAAAATGAGTTCGGATATCGACGTTTTGAAAGAGACTTTGGATCTCGCATTCGGGAGGATGCAGTGTGTCGAGACTATTTTACCCTTGGAGAAACAATGGCGGTGCGCTGTCGAGAAAGATGTAGAGTCGGTTTTGTTTAAAGGGTTCGTAAACGATCTCAAACGAGGCTTTTTCGATGATTGGTTCGAATTTATTGATGAGATGAGGAATTTATGTTATGAGGTGAAGGATTTCTTTACTATTAATGAGGATGTGCACGAGAAAGGGTCAATTAGGCGACGCAGTTCGAGCGAGCCTTTATCGGATAATATTAGCTACGACGAAGATGTTGATGAAAAACACCATGTGGCGAAAATGAAGAAGAATTTCGAATCGATTATACGTAAACAGGTCGAAGATTTGAATCGGCCGAAAAATTCTCGAGCCGGGAAAGAGAAAGAAAACAACGGGCTCGAAATAAGAATACGAGACGCTATCGTGAGGTTGGATAATTTCAAAAAAAGCCATCAACAAAAGAGTAGAATTTCAAGAAACTCGAATAAAGTTGAGAGCTTAGAAGTAGAGATAGATGAATTAAAAGAAGAGAGGGATGGACTGTGTTTTCGGATTTCCGTGATGGAAGATACTTATCGGATTCTTTTACAGGGTGTCGCGAAAGATACTTTTAGCACTGCGCGTGAAAAACAATCTGCCGATAATGTAAACGGCGCGAAAGAGTGTGATGATGAAATAGGAAGACTATTAAAGAAGGATATTTACATGGTTTTTTTCAGAGAAATGGTTAAAGCATGGAAATCAGAAAATGACGCCTATGCCCTCGAGTGTCTCATTACGAATGATAAATCTAGCACCGAGTGCGACAAAAGTTCCGATGATAATATAGAAAGCTTATTAAAGGAGGATATTTACATGGTTTACTTCAGAGAAATGATTAAAGCGTGGAAATCACAAAAAGACGCTTACGCCCTTGAGTGTCTCATTACGAATGATACTTCTAGTACCGCGAGCGACAAAAGTTCCGATGATAATGTAAGTGGAGCTAAAGAGTGTGGTGGAGATATAGGAAGCCTATTAAAGGAGGATATTTACATGGTTTTTTTCAGAGAAATGGTTAATGCATGGAAATCGAAAAAAGACGATTGTGCCCTCGAGTGTCTCATTAGGGAAGATATCTATCAGTTTGTCGTTACCGAGGCCGCCAAAGATTCACACGTCCATTTATCGAAATCGGAAGAACTAAAACAGCTCGATTTTCAAGATCATACGCCTCGTTCTAGGAAATTGGAAATGGAAGGTGGCAAAATCTTGATTCAGAAGCTCGATTCGTTTAAGAAATGTCTGGAGGCCGAGGAGGATCTGATGCTGAGTGCGAATTCCGAAATAAACGAACACAATGTGAACAATAGCTTAGTGATCTCAAACTGCGAAGAGATGGACGAGCGAAATGCGATCAAGTGGCTGATAACGGACGACGAAAGTACGTTTAGTTCGGTGAGTGAGAAATTGGAAAGGGCTTTGCAGCAGCTGTATACGAGCAAGGAGTTGTTGGTGGAGTTGGAAGAAAATTATTGCCAATTGCATTTAAATGATGTATCGAGCATTGATTATGAAAAGGTTCATTTGCAATTTCCATGTGATAATATTGTGTTTTTGGCAAGTATCATGCAGTTTCAGGGAATGTTAGGCAATTTTGAGCATGTTTTGCTGGAGAATCTGGAGAGAAAATGTTTGAGGTACTTCAATTATATTCGTTTTATTTGGATTAATTGCAATTTTGGTGTTGTAAGTATTGTGTTTAGCAGTTTTGTAAAATAGAAACATATATTAAGGGGGGTTATTTCAAGTTTTTAGGATAGTTATTTATTTATTTAGACTAAAAGTTAAGGGTACTTTTGGTAACAAGCAATTTTGTAAAATCTCTGCAATCCCCGATTAAAAGTGGTCGAGATTGTTAATAACAAGTGGCCGATAATATTTTATGGGACTCTACGATACCGTGAAAACACCAGTGATCTCCAGTTAATTAGAACCATTAGATTAAAATTAGTTAAAAATAATGGTAGATCAATTAATGTAAATGTAACAGGTGGTGAGGGGTATGATGTATTCACCGCATCGTAGTCATTTCCAATATTTTGACTCTTGATTTCTACATTCAGGCTGGAAATATTGAAACGCGAAGTTGATACACTAATCAAACCTGTGGCTTTGATTAGAAAAAGAAAACAGCTCTACAAGAAGGCTTTCCTTTCAAGATGTCACAACCTGAAATTAGCTGAAATTGAGGTACATGAAATTCAATATGATGAACCATGTTTTATTTGATGGCAATTAGGAAATTAATCATCAAGATGATCATGCTCATTGTTTGTCTAAGCTCGTCTTGATATTCACTCAACTCAAGTATGTCAATATTCATTGCTTGTGCAGGTTGATTTACTTGGGGATCAAGTGGAATCCCTTTTTTGCCTTCTTGAGAAGTTATATTTTGAATTGAGTCAAAATGCAACACTTTTGTCTGGCCACTTTCAGGTATGTAGCAATTTTGGTGTATGTATGTATAAGGTTAGTTCTTGTTATGTCTTAGCAGAAAAGTTTTTTTCCCCTTCTTTTACTATTTGACGATTTAGTCCTCCTAAGTATTTACTTTTAAATATTGGTCCAACATCTTTTAAGAATTCGAATATTTAGTCTGATTTGATTAGGGGTGTAAGTGAGTCGAGCCGGTTCGTGAGCTATTCGGAATCAACTCGAGAAAAGCTCGAAATCGACTCGAGATTAATCGAGCCGAGCTCGAGCTCTAGCTACTCGATTATGTATCGAACTCGAACTCGAGCTCATTGATACTTGATTCGATAGGCTCGTGAGCCTAATCGAACTTTGCTAAATTTACCATTTTATTCTTATTATGCTTATTTGTTTACATATAAACCCTAAATATATAACAAAAAATTAATATTAAGAATTTATTCTATACTTTTTAGATTTTTTTATTAATATTACGTAACTCGAGCCGAGCCGAGGTCGAGTTTGCCGAATTTTCAAACAAGTCGAGCTCGAGTTTGAGAAAATTGAGCTCATTCGATCTCGAGCTTTGAGTTTTATAGTCGAGCTCGAGCCTAACAGTGTTCGGCTCGACTCAATTACACCCCTGAATTTAATTGAAATTGTGTATTTCATGGTAATCGCCAACTAGGGCTGCTGATGTCCTAAAAAAGGAGTTTTGGCTCAAAAATTAGGAATTTGAATGTGCTTAGGTGGCACTCATCAGTCTTTGTCGGATAAAATCACAACAATTGCGATCAAAATCGAAAGATGTTGAACCAAAATTCAAAAATGAATTGCTTGGAGGACTAAACTTTCAAATCGTCTAGGTTATAGGACTAAAAAAAATAAAAACAAATTCCTTCTCTTGTGTGTTATGTCATGGCTATTGACTAATTGAGGTGGATTATTATTGATGCAGGTTTATGATATCTTGAAGTTGATCGAGAAAGAGTTAAACAATGGAAGTTATTATTGTAAATCCAAATCCGGATTGTCAACAATGTAGTGAATTAAAATGACTAAGATTAGAAACTAATTGTATATAGTAGTCGGAGAAAATGATATATGAAAAAGAAATTCAATAATACAAATGATATTGCATTCCTGCTCAATTACATGTTACATTATAAATATAGAATAAAAAACACATAACTATTGCACATTGTATTAATTATTGCTTACCGGCGGATGGACATTTTATCGTTGAGCCATTGGCTCTTTTGATTTTTTCATTTGGAAACATTTTAAATTGGAATCGGATATCAATCCACCCCTTCACTCAAAGGGCCAGGTCGAAAAAGAGTGAATTAAACCTGTTGGGGATTAATCGGATATGTTTCATTATGAAAATCTTGGAAATGAGAGGAAATTATTATGTTTTTATTTAAATAAATGATATTTTTTAAGAGTGGGGATGGATATGGGGTAACAATGTAATGACTAAAGTTAATTTAGTATAAAACATATAAAATAATAATCGCAAATGATTGGTATTTAGAATTATGCGAGTGGAGGAATAGTGAAATTTATGAGAAAATGTGTGTGGTTGATAATCAAATAATTTATTTTTAAAAATAGATTAAAGCTATAAGTGGGAGAAAAAAATTAAAATTGAGTTGAAAAATATAACTTTTGAGATATTAAAAAAAAAACTCAAATTGAACAAAATCTCAGATCCAAATGATAAGCAAGTGCTCCCTTAATGTGCCATAAATCTTTCACGGATGCAATAGGGCAGAGAATTTCCTTATGGGCGACGTAAATTTACTTGCAGCATTGGGAGAGTATCCTGGTAGAAGAGATATCTCGGTAAAATTCCTAGTGGTGGATGTCCTATAACGCAACACTAGGGCGACCATCTTTGAGTGTTTCCGATCGATAGTATCTACTTATCACATGTGTTAAAATTTCCAATTAGAAGCGACGTAGGCACGGTGACAGGAAGCTAGTCTCGGTCGCTTTATGAAATCGAAGTTTCAAAAATAGATGAAACCACTATGGAACCGGACCTCCTTGTTGCCGCTCAATTCATTTACAGGAAGAGGCAAATTAGCTTTTTAGTCTGGTTTAATAGATTGATTTTCTGTTTAGTATGCTCTTCTTTTAATATAAATTACAAGGTTGCCAAAGGTTTTAGTCAATAAAGGAAGTTGGGATAGAAATATCTATATATCTTCAAATGCCTTCTGATTTCCTCATATCCATTCGAACTTGAATCATTTCCTCAACCCACAAAATCTAAGGAACCAAAAGAAGTGTGAGTCATACATTTGCAAAACACCGTTCTTGCCCAAGGTTGTGTCTAACCCATTCTTCACTGGAAGGGACACCAAAGGCTTCTGCCCTTCCACTCATTGGATAGATAGAGAGGCCAGAGCTTTTGATTTTTTCATGTTGTCAAAGAGTTGAACAATAATTTCTGAGTTTCAAAGATTCGCCAGCGAGCTCACCACATCTCATAATCAACCATCTATACTTGGTCCACCTCCTCTTATACCAGTTCCCCAGGCAGCGACCACCCCACCATCATCCGCGACCTCACCAAAACCTCATATGTCTCATCACTCCAGTCCTATTCATTTTTCAATCTCACTACCTTCCAGTCAATCCAGTCCCTCTACTATTCCTCTTACTATTGAATTACCAATTATGAATTCTCCACATACTTCTTCTTTTCCCTCTGGACTAGGTACTAATCCTTTGCAGGTAAACACCACATGATAACAAGAGCTAAATAGAAATTTACAAGCTCATGGTGCTCAACACCCAGCTCCTTGATTTCAGTGAGCCCTCCTCCTATGTTGAAGCTTTATATCATCCGAGATGGAAAGCTGCTATGTGTGAAGAGTATGCAGCTCTCATTAAGAATCAGGCATGATCTCTCTCTAAGCCCTATATGTAGTGGACAATCTGATCACTTGAGCTAACCCACTTTATCGACTACGTAACGATTTACCTTTGATATGTTTCAATACACACACACATATACATACATACATACATACATACATACATACATACATACATATATATATATATTGATTGTTATGTTCTATTAATAATTCAATATTATTATTCTCACATTGATTGTACTAACACAAAATCATCATAGTTCATACGCGCATCGCACGGGTTAAGCACTAGTGAAATATAATTTATCGTATGTATAAACTATGGTGCTTCGTATATTTCCCAACTGTTTTTCTTTTTAGTTCCGTGACGTATTGTACCGATGTCTAACCAATATTTATTAACTATTTATTATATAATTTCATATTATTATATTTAAATTGAATTCATTACTAATATTTAATTACATACTTAAATTATTGCAAATAACTTGTAATTTACCTATATAGAATATTTGAAATTCAAAAGATATAACTGTTTTAACTTTTATTATAAATACAACCTATTTGATTATTTTCATAATTAAGTCTTTTTTTATAATTAAATTATTTCAAATGTAATTTATTTTTAATTAAAACAATTAATTTATTTTTTTTCTACTAATTATATATAACAGAAGTCGCCTGATCAAATTGATCAGGTCATTTAGGAACAAATTTCAAGTCTACACGTCAGTTAGGATGCTTCAGCTGCATAAATCACAACACTTTCACTTGACACATATCGCAATGATAAATGGCTTGTCTCGTCATGACATTCTCTTGAATTCTCAAAAATATGCCGCTCCATGTCCGCAAGGGCAAAGAACCCATCGCTATCTCGGTTGTGCTATGGGAAGCTATGGGGAAGTTGGAATAGGAGAGCACTCATCTTGGCTTAATTCATTACTTGTTATTAGTTAGTTATTAGATGAGATTTTATGAAGAAAAAAAATTTATAGTGACAACAAATTTTTTTTTTTTTTTGTTCGAAGCGATGACATAGGAAAACCATCTTATTATCATTATGAAAAATATTTCATCTAGAATGAAAGGGGATTTCTTCATATTCATATATAGTGAAGTCGTCCCCCCAAATTTCTACAAACCAAAAGAGAATCCTTTTTTACACTTCCTATTAGTAGTATAGTAGTGATTGATTTTCTATGCTTAGTCTGATAGGAAATAGAAGTACCCAATCGTATGTATATGTAAAATACAAGATTTCAATCCTTGTAGAAAAGGGATGGAAATGGATACTCAATTTAAAATGAATAAATATAATTCCATAATCAATCTCATAAAATGTTTCTAAATTGTAATCCGGTTATGGACAATTAACATTAGGTTTGTCGAGACATAATAATACACGACTAGCATATTCTGGTAACTAAAAATGATTTTAACAATTGGGGAAATTTAATAACAATAATCTATGGGGATCAAATTGATCTGGATCAATAAGGACAAGTTTGTAATATACAATCAACAAATTATGTGTTTTGACAAAATCACCCTTTACTATTAATGTCAAAATATTTATGTGGAAGGACATATTTAGCCTTTAAGCATTTTGGCTTCCCGATGGAATGTAATTAAGGAAAACTATTTACTCTCTCCACTTATATAAAATACCACATTAATTGCGTTAATTCTCTCTCCACTCATATTAAATACCACACTCATGCATTAATACTTGTGCATTGTAAATTTCTTAAAGACGTTATGTTATGTGAAATATATCATAATATAAATTAGCCTTTTATATATAAATAGAATCATTTTAAAAAATGTCATACTATAAACTAATCTTAAACTTTTGGTTCTTATTTTAGATTGTTTCAAAAAAGAAAAAAGAAAGTAGTGAAAAATAATTTTGGACTATATTATTATTCATTAATAATATACTAATACATTATAATACTTATTCAAATTTAATTTTAAATGTGAATAATGACTTTTAACATGTTTAATGTTTAATACTTCGCTTTTTATATTTAATATTTTGCGCAATTCAATATTTTATTTACTTAACTCAATATTTTTCATTTATTCTCCCAATATAAGTATATAAATTAGTGGTGAGGTCGTTGATGGTGTAATAGCTTGGGGAACTGGTATAAGAGGAGGTGGAACAAGTATAGATGGCTGAATATTGGAGCAGGAGTGATGTCCGGAATTCTTGGAAAAGGAAAATTTGAGCTCATCAAAGATCACATGCTGGTGATTATGACCTTGCTATCTGGTAGTAAGTCTTTGAATCCCTTATAATGTTCGTTGTAACCAAAGAAGGTACTAAGTTGAGACCTAGACTGGAGTTTATCTTTATTTAATGGTCTAAGATGAGGGTAACAGAGACACCCAAAGGGTTTAAGATGAGTTTTGCTGGGATCTTGATTTTGTAAGAGTTGATGAGGGCTTTTATACTAAGTGGTTTTGGAGGGTAGTCTGTTAATGATGTAGACAGCAGTGGTAATGGCATCATCCATATATTTGATAGGTAAATGAGAGTGAGAGAGGAGACTTAGTTCTTTTCAACAACGTCTCTATGTTTTCTTTCTGCAAGACCATTTTGTACAGGGGTGTAAGAGCAAGAGATTTTGTGATGTATCACATAGGAGTGAAACAGTTTTGTGAGAGTTATGAACTCTCCCCCACCATAACTTTGTACAGACTTTATTTTATATTAAAACTGAGTAAGAATGAGTTTTTGTATGTGAGTGAAGGTACTGACCACATCAGATTTGTGTTTTAGTAGATAGATCCAAGTATATATAGTATAATGATCAACAAAAAAAACATAGTAAGAGAATCCATTTAAGGGTTTTATAGGAGTAGGACCCCAAACATCTGTATGTTAGATCATAGGGTTTTGTATATTCAGTTTCCAAGAGAGAAAATGGTAGCTTATAACTTTTACCCTGAAGACAAGCAGAACAAGTGGAAAAAGTGATTTTATTATTTGAAATGGAGAAATTGCTGTTTTTGAGAACTCTATGTAGTACATTATTGGTAGGATGCCCAAGTCTAAGATGCCATAACTATAAATCTGCTTCCTTATTTATATTCCCGAGCTCGGTGATGAAGGTACTAGGGTCTTGACTTCTGAGAGAAACAGGTGCATGGTGGGAATCGTCACTGAGGGTGTTGATGATCTGGATGTCAAATTTGTAAAGGCCAATCCTAAGAGAGCCTCTGAGAAGGGTTTGATGGGTAACCAGATCCTTAATATAGCAAGAGGTAGGATGAATATCTTGAGCAAATTGAGAAACATTAATGAGTTTTTTTAGTTATTTGAGGAACATGAAGGAGTTTTCTGAGTAAGAAAGATTTGTTAATGGATTTGAACTGAGAATTACCAATGTGACTAATACACAAACCCGATCCATTTCCTACATGAACCTTGTTGTTGCCTTTGAATTCTGAAGCAATTTTGAGATTGGCGAGGTTATTAGTGACATGATTAGAGTCTTATGAGTCTGCATACCAACTCGCATCACTACCTGAATCAGACATTAGTGTCAGGGCAGAGGGATCAATGGATTGAGTGACTAGATAGGCTGACTAAGAGCTCGCAGAGGTGTTTGAGCCATTCTGAGCATTATTGGATGGTGCAGTGCAAGCAGCATCAAATCTGTAATAGCACTTGTCAGCAGAGTGGTTCGAGTAACCACAAATATGTAATAGCACTTCCGAAGTGGCGACCTCTTCCTCCATTAGCTCCTGCAACAGTCTAGTTTTCTCTTATTTGACCAGAGGGCTGAGTAGTAAAATTGATAATAGGGTTTGACCCTTCTGTATTGATGAGATTTGAGAAATTTCCAGCTTTCAGTCTGGTTTCATAGCTCAGTAGCATGGGTAGGATGTTTCTGAGAGTGAGTGAGCCACTTCTAGTAGTATCTGCTACAACCACTGGGTCAGAATCTTATCCTAGCCCAGTGAGAACATGCATTACTTGGTCTTCTTCAGAAATTTGTTGGCCGGCATAAGCTAGCATGTTGCAGCAAGTTTTTACTTTGTTGACATAATCTATAATGCTCATGATTCCTTTCTTGATGGAGGAGAGCTGCATCTTGTACTACATTTTTCTATATGCAGTTTGACTGGAAGAGTTGGCTTCAAGATTGCCATATCTCTCTTGAGGATGCAAGGATAACCATCATGGTAAGTAAATTTTCAGAGAGAGAAGAGAGAAGTCGGTATGCTAACAGCTGATCTTACCTAACCCAGAGTAGGAATTCAGGGTTTACAGATCCTTCTACAATCTAGGATGGAGGTCTAATTTCTCCAATGAGGTAGCCTTCAAGGACGTATCCTCTGACGGTTGTGTAGACTTGCATTTCCCAAAGCAAGTAATTTGGATCATTTATCTTGATCGAAATAAGCTGATTTTGCAGCTGAATAGCTGAGTTTGAATTTTGTGAAGATAGAGTGTTGTTCCGAATTACTATGTGAGAGCTCGCCTGAGCCTTATGCGAGGGAGTGGTGTTACCCTCCATGATAAATAAGAAGGGAAGAGAAGAACAAAGAGGGAAGAGGTATTCAGAGTCAGGCAAAAACCCGCTTTGATTACCGTGAAAGAAAGCAAGGAACTCATATTTGACACAGATAAAAATTCTAGTGTTACTTTTATGTATATTCATTCAATCATTTTCTTGATGCTTACAGCAGAGAATCTTACAGCTATTTATACCAATATATCTTAAAAATGTATCCCTAGAATATGTGGCTTGAAATGCTACAGTACATTCTGCACCGTCTACCTAGAATATGTGGCCACTAATGGTACAGTACAACCTGACTGCTATATTAGACTGGATGTACTGGATTAGGGCTGACATCATTATCTGACATAGTGTAGGTCGACCTCTCATGAGATGCATTGCTAGTTTTCTATGCGACCTCTTGGCGACCTCTCGTACGACCTGAATGGTCGGCAATCTGGCGTTGCACTCATTTTCAAGTCGATGATCTCTATATGACCATGCGACCTGAATTTGTCAGGTCGCTCTCTATTAAGCTTTCTCTCCTTTGTAACTAAAAATCAATTGAGCAAGAGAAAGGTTGTGAAGAACTATGTAAGTTGTTTGGAAATCGTTGAAAAATTAACAAGACTAGATCAAATGATTTGGTCATCCACAAAGAATCGAAGATCTGAACTGTTAAACATGCTTAGTTGTCATCATCTGACGACTAATTTTTGTAAACATCGGCAATTGTGTCGAAATCAATGAGAAACTTGCCACGACAATAAATAGTACTTGGAAGAACAAATAATCATTCAAAATTTCTTTTTTTACAAAATAGTATTTTTTTTTTATAGGCGCTAGGGGCCAGACTGTCACCTGATTAGCGCCTAGTGATTTCTGAAACCATCCAAATGACTACGGTGTGTACAACAGGGAAAAAATATACACATTAATTCAAAACTAAAAGCAAACTAAGAAATAAATAGGATGGGAAATTCAAAACTTAATTCTCATCTTTATTACTAGGCAGAGAGAGAGAGAGAAAAAAAGATATAATGGAGGGCAAGTTTTTGTAGATGCTTACACAACACATTGTGGTAGAATTAATATTGTTCAACCTGCATCCTCGCAGATATAATTCGATAATGAATTCAGCTTGAAACACTATCGAGGGCACAACAAAGAAATAGTTAGACGAAAATAATTTAAGACTCAACATCGTTACACCCATATTCATTATGACTGTAGGGATCCATTTTCCTAGAAGGGCAAGTGATTCAAGATCAACGTCTTTTCTGAATTTTAGATACGAACACTAAACCGCCATGCATAGGAAATTAGTATCTTTTGATTAAGCCTCCAATACAAAAAGCTAGAAACCCTTTTCTAACTAGGATAACCAGAAAGTTATGAGAATTTTTCCTTAATTTATTACTATTTCCTAGGATAGAAATCTAAGAGGTCCAAAGTAAAATGTAAAATACAATTTAGAGGGCGGAGGCGGCAGCTTCGGAAAGATCACATAAAATTAGCAAAATTTGAGGAGGTGGATGGTGACATGGTATACGGTGCATCGATTTTTTGTGTGATGGTTTATATTTTTATCATGAACACGGGCTCTTTGGATTGTGGGGAAAGGATCGGGTTACGAGCAAACCCTAATTCTGGTGAACAAGATGATAAAAAGGGGGTCTTTGGAGTTAACCATACCAAGGCCACGATTTTGGGGAAATAATGCGGGTCTGGGTGAAGTGATAGAAGGCGGGTCGAACTTATGAGAGAGTTGGCTTGCTGGCCTGTTATTTTAATGGGCCAAAATTATATATTGAGTGCGCTTGGGAAATTTAATTGTTTTGGTGTTGTGAAGCTTAGAAATATAGGATTTTTTAGAGAAGGGTATTTTTAGTATTTAATTAAGTGGTCCTAGCCACATGTTGCTATTTTAAGGAGGAGAAGTACAAAAATAAGTTAAGCAGTTACATAATTTCATCATATTTCTCTATCTCTCTCTTCTCTAATATACCCTCTACTTCTCCCTCAAGTCTTACATTTCTAAGCAATTACATTCCCAATTATACAAAATTATTCATAACAAATTATAGAAATTTACAAACAAGTTAGCCCATAACAATTGGCATCAGAGCCGACGATCCTTGGAAATGGCCGAGATCACACACTTCAAGAACTTACAAGAGGCTCAGAAACGCCTTGACCAGGTGCTGCAAGCAGAATCCCAGAAATGAGAAGCATCAGAGCTGAAGCTATAAGAACAAATATCAGAGAACAATTCAGAAACTCAAGCCCAGATTTCTCATATAAGATCAGATATCAAGGAACAAACACAGAACTTGAACAGCAAACTGGAACACCTCACTGCTGCCTTAGCAACCATTCAGATGTAGCTTCTAAATCCAGAAAAGGGAAGGGGCCAAAATGAAGGAGAATTCATCCTGAGTAAACCATTCACAACACCTTCAAGTGACATGGTGCATAAATCAACCAAAATACCCAGAAACAAACCACAAATTGAATATCTTGGTACCCACACAACAAATCCACTACCAAAAATTGAGTTCCCTCGTTTTGATGGAGCACAGCCCATGTCATGGATTTTAAAGTGTAATGGATATTTCAAGTTGATGCCATTTATGTCTGACACTCAAAAAGTAACCCTATATGCTATGCACTTTTAGGAAAAAGCATCCCAGTGGTATCAAAACTTCAACAACAATCAAGGTGACATCTCTTGGGTTCAATTTCTAAATATCATATCAGCCAGAATTGAACAACTAAAAGAGGCTAAGATTATTGCTGAATTTAATAAGCTTAAGGACACTAGATCTTATATGGAATATGTTGAAGATTTTGAAGAACTTAAGGCTAGTATGTTGATCCTTAACCAAGGGTATTATGAGGAGTATTTTATAGCTAGTTTTATTAGTGGATTATCCGAGGAGGTACAGGCTTTCATCACCATGTTTGAGCCCAACACACTACAGCATGCAATAGATCTGGGCAGGAATCAATTGATTACCCTAGAAGCTATTACCAAAAAACTGAAGGGGTCCACCACGTATACCAGTTTCACATCTCTCAGGCACACAGAAACCATAACCTATGGGGCACAGAAGACAACCTCCAACTACAATCAGAAAACCCCTACCAAGCTCCTAACCACTGGAGAGATGGCAGCTAGGAGAGAGAAAGGGCTGTGCTATAACTGTGATGAGAGGTTTTGACTAGGACATATATGTAGAAATAGGATAAACTACATGATCATGATAGAAGATGAAGATCTCGCTTACCAAAATTCTGAGGAGACAGAGGCCCCCTACAAACCTAAATTCATGGAGGAGGTACAAATGTCTGCTAATGCTATAACAAGGGAGGATAGCATTACCACAATGAGAGTGTTTGGACAAGTAGGTGAACACAAGTTACATATCTTGATAGACTCAGATAGCACTCTGAGTTCTATACAAGAGAAAATAGCACAAAAATTGGGGTGCCGACTGAACCCAGTTAAATCATTACTGGTAAAGGTGGCAAATGACCATAAGATGGTAAGTACCCAAGGTGTTCACAATTTTACATGGGATATGCACGGTCAACCTCTTAGATATTCACTGAGATTATTACGAAACAAGGGGTGTGATCTTATACTGGGAGGGGACTGGTTAAAACCTTGCACACCCATTGAATTGGATTATGCTAAGATGACTTTCACTGTCACTCTTGGAGGCAAGGGGGTCCAAATTCAAGCAGTAACATCTACAGCAGAGTGAAAGTTTATATCTGGACATTCACTCTATAAAATGGTGCATGAGGAAGAGTGTACTCAGATTGGGGAAATTTACTGGATGACTATGGATAAGCAGGACCAAGAGACAAGTCTTGACATGGAGGCATTATTGAAGAAGTATCTGAAGAGCTTAAAGGGTTACCTCCAGGGATGGGGATTGAGCACCAAATTATCTTAAAAATAGGCAGTACCCCCAAAGACCAATATCCATACAGGACAACACATAATCACAAGGAGGAGATTGACAAACTGGTTAAGGACATGCTAGAGGCTGGGATAATACAGGATAGCAAAAGCCCCTTTGCATCTCCTGTGCTTTTGGTAGGGAAGAAGGATGCCACCTGGAGATTATGTGTTGACCATAGGTACCTAAATGGGCTCACAGTTAAGCATGACTACCCTATCCCTATAATTGATGAGTTTCTAGATGAGTTACATGGGGAAAAGTACTTCTCAAAGATTGACCTAAGGAGTGGTTATTTTCAGATCCTGATGAAACCAGAACACTGGTTTTTAACTGATTTCAGCATAACATCATAAGGTGTGTTATCCAATTAAGAGGTGAGTCATGATATCAAGTGTTGACCTCGCAAAACCACAAGCCTAATACGAGGTCGACGCACCCTTTGGATTAAGGAGATAGGCGGGCGACCAAAAATGTGAAGATAAAAGACATGCCTAAAGAAGAGTGGAGTGTACACCCAAATAAGAAATTGACTCTGATATTACTAGTAGATAGAGAAAAAGAAGAAATGACCAAGCTCGAGAATAGCCAGGAAGAGACGATAAGAGATGATATAATACCCCTTTTGAGGGAGTACATGGATGTGCTTGACTTCTCTGGAAAGAATCAAGATTAGAATTAGACAACCTCAAAATTAACCCAAAGATAAGTCCGGTCAAGCAAAAGTGATGGTACTTTGGGCCCGATCTCTATAAGCTCATAGAAGAAGTAGTAGAAAAGTTATTGAAAGCCTGGAACATTAAAGAAATAAAATTTCCCAAGTTGTTTTCCAAGATGGTGATGTGGTGATGGTACCCAAAGGATAACGTGGTGCATATGCATCAATTTCAAGGATCTAAACAAAGCATTCCCAAATGATCACTACCCATTACCTTAGATAGACTAATTGGTCGATTCCACCGCGGGGTGTGAAATGTTTAGTATGATGGATGCCTCTCAAGGATACCACCAAATCATGTGGGCACAAGAGGACCAACTCTGAGTAAGTTTTTTTAATTCACAAGGGGCATATTGCAACTTGATCATCCCATTTGGACTGAAGAACGAGAGTGATACTTATCCCACATCGTCCAGTTCTTGATGGCTCTTAAATATGACTTTAAAGGACTTTGAGGAACAATCATACATCGCAATACTCTCCCCACAGTTGATTCGGTGGTTAATAATTTGTTGGCTAAATAAATTCATCTCAAACCCTAATTAGAGAAAGGGAGTTGATGGATAGAAATGGATTTTTCCTAATTCATCTATATTTTTTGTTCCTCCTAAACTTTCATCCAATATTTAGAATAGGTCTCAAGTTTCATCTGATGTTAGCAGATTTTACAAAGGTAAATTTCATTGAAAATCAAATTGTTCAAGATTTTTTAACCTAAATCAGCAAGCACGACAACACTCTCAACGGAGACCTCTATCTCAAGTTCAACAACAGAATATCAGGCCTTGAACATCTAATATTGTAGCGGTTTTCCCTTCGGTTAATCCGTAGATGTTGGAAATGTCTTTTCATTTGGAGGCACTTCTGGTTCTGGTCCTACAGTAGCCGCTCTTGCTAAGCATTTTCATAAGTTTTTTGCCACGCAACCGCATTCCACGTCTGCTTCAATAAAAGTTTTTTGTCTTCATCTAGTTCATCGGATATATCTTCGTCGATATGGATTCTTGACTCTAGAGCATCTCATCATATGCCTTCTTTGTTAAGTACATTTCTAAACTTACTCTCTAATTCATTAGTGTCTGTCATGACTGTTGATGGAACCTTTATGCCATTAATAGGAATTGGATTTATATGTACACCACAGTTCTCTCTTTTATAGACCTACTACATTCTGAATTTGACTACGAGTATTGTATCAGTAAGTCATTTATGTGACTCTGGTTTCTCAATGTGTTTTACTTCAACATCTTGTTATGTTTAGGATCCACAATCTAAGAAGGTGATTAGGACAAGCCGTAAGCAAGGGAACTTTATATATTGGATGGGTTTAAGATTCAATATTTTGCTGCCTCAAGTGTTGAGTTATCGTCTTTTGTTTGAGTTCATCATCTTCTAATTCTTACTTATGGCATTCACATCTTGGACATGTTTCTTTTTCTCATTTAAAGTACTTGGCCTCTATAGGTATTTTAGAAAGTTGCAAACTCATGATATTTTTTATTGTAGTGATTGCAACTACCTAAGTTTTCTGTTGTACCATTTAATAAAAGTAATTCTATTCTTATTGCACCTTTTAACTTAGTGCATTTTGATGTGTGGGTACCATCATCTGTTACCACAAAGGGTGGCTCTAGATATTATGTTTCGTGTATTGATGATTATAGTCATTATTATTGGGTTTACCTTACAAAGCGTCGTTCATATTTTCTCGCTATTTATCATATATTTCGTGCTCTTATTAAGAATCAATATAAAGCTATTATTATGTGTTTACAATGTGATTTGGGTGGTGAATATGCTTCTACTAAGTTCTCTAAATTGCTTGTCTCTGATGGAACTCTCATCAATCTTCTTGTACCGATATGCCTGAACAAAATGGGGTTGTTGAATGTAAAAACTATCATATTGTAGAAACTGTACGCTCTCTTCTCTTGTCTGTATCTATTCCTAGTGAGTTTTGGGGGGAAGCTGCTATTACAGCTGCTTATATGATTTACATGATTCCATCTTCTATTACGTCGATTTTATCCCCATTCAAGAGGTTATATGGTCATGCTCCAGATTACTTTGTCATACGAGTTTTCAGATCTACATGTTTTGTTCTTCAACTCATGTTCAACTTAGTAATCTATTTTCTCGTTCGGTACTTTGTGTCTTTCTTGGTTATGGGGAAGGTCAAAAGGTATTGTTGTTATGATTCTTTAGCGTAGAAACTTTATGTATCATGTCATGTTGTATTTCTTGAGCACATTCCATACTAATCCATCCCTCATAGATCCCACGACCTTACAAGATCAGATATTGCTGCAATTGATCCTTTACATGTAGATTCAGACACTAGAACTACCCCTTGCGGGGATGACACCAATAGGTTTGATGATTCAAATTTCTCTCTTGTTGATGTTCATATTATTCATACTAACAGTCCCTCCGGTGATGATGCCTCCACTAGCACCACCACAGTGTCATCCTCAATGTGTTCGTAAGTCCACTTAGTTATTGAACTATGTTTACTCTAGTTAATCTGGTACCTTTGCTGCCTTGTTGACCTCTGTTCACAATTTATCTAGCCCTCTTCATATCAAGAGGTTGTTGTTGTTCATCTTTGGTAGCAAGCTATGGCAAAAGAACTTTCTGCTCTCCATAAGACTTATACTTGTGACCTCATTCCTCTTCTTCTAGGAAAACGCCCAATTGGCTCCCATTGGTTGTATAAGATAAAAACAAAGTCTGATAAGTCGACTGAGAGATATAAAGCTCATTTGGTTGATAAGGGATTTTTCAACAATATGGCATGGATTATGAAGAAATGTTTGCTCCAGTTGCGAAAATATCTACCATTTGGGACCTTATTGCAGTTGGCTCTATTCGACATTGACATCTATCCAGGATGTCAAATATGCCTTCTTGATTGGTGATCTTTAAGAAGATGATTACATGGTTCCTCCACCGGGTGTTTCACATAATTCAGGCAAAGTTTGTAAATTGAAGAAAGCTCTTTACGGCCTCAAACAAGCTCCTCGAGCTTCGTTTGATAAGTTCTCCATTGTTATTAAGTTTCTTGGTTTCTATTCAAGACAACATGACTCTTGACCTATTCCTCATGTGTAATTCAAAGGGTCACATATTGATTTCTTTGTACGTTGATGATATGATTATCAATTGGGACGATGTTCATGGGATTGCAGAGTTAAAACTGCAATTGGCGTGACAATTTGAGATGAAAGTTTAAAGTGCATTTCAGTATTTTTGGGGGATTGAGGTTGCCTAAGGGTAATATTTTATCTCAACCCAAGTACATTGCTACTATTCTTGATCAAACTCGGTTATCGGATACTCGGTCAGAAGATACGCCTCTTTAGCAGAATGTGAAATATACTCTCTTTGTTGCCATTCGTTTGTATAATCTTGTTTTGTATTGTACTATTGCTTGTAGTTTGGTGTATCTGACCATCACTAGATCAGATACCACTTATGCAGTACACATTGTCAGTCAATTTGTCCCTTCTCCTACTTTGATTCGTTGGGCAGCTGTTCTTTGTATTCTTCGTTATTTTTGGGGCACTCAATTTCAGAGTTTATTATTTCACTCCTCTTCATCCTTGGTCCACACAAATGCTGATTGGACTAGTGACACTACTGATCGTAAATCAACTACTAGGTTTTGTATTTTATTCTCTGATCTCTTGGAAAAGTAGCAACTATGTCTTCCACGAGCACACCAAACATATTGAGATTGATTGTCATTTCACTCAAGATCACTTTCAACTTGACACGATTACTTTACCATTCATATTTTCGACCATGCAGATTGCTGATTTGTCTACCAAATTACATTCAGTTATCAATTTTTGACTAGTAAACTCTCTATACTACCTCTTAATGAACCACGAGTTTGAGTGGAAAAATTAAATATTAATATTTGGTCTTTAGAATAGTTTGATTCTTTAATCTTTTAATTATCTTATATATAAACCTTTCCTATAATGAGTTGTATTATTCAATTCTCAATTAATTGGTTCTCTCGGTTTCGGAGCCCTCTAAGTTTCTCTGAATCATTCTATTATGAATTTCATATTTTCATAGTTGCTTATGTAAAAACAATTTACTATAGCAGTTGTTGAAATTTTATGAAAGCAATCAATGTAAAAACACTTATAGTCTAGGCCGTCTAGTTTGGGGTTTATTTATTTATATATATACAAACCATAACACGGAGTTCCACCAAATTCCAACCAACTGTGTTTTCGCTTTGTTAGAAAAAAAAGAAAGAAAAAGAAAAACAAATTGAACCACATGGATAGTGTGTTTATTTATTTCGAATCGACTAAAGTGTTTTGTTTATTGTGTTTTTTTTGTTTTGTTTTGTTTTTTGCACAGGTAGACAAAAACTGAAACATATAGAAATTACTGAAATTCGCAAAGTGTGTAATTCGTACGCAACTGCAAATTAAAAAGTTGCAAATCAATGCAAAACGCACCTGAGAGCCAGAATAAAAAGGACAAACTTATTATTATTATTATTATTTAAATAAGGCGAGATAATGAAACCCCTTAAAAAACCCTAAGAACCATAGGTAAGAAAAACCTAAAAACCAGACATAATAATGAACAAAAGAAAACAAAGACATTAAACACTAGAAAAAGTTGAAAGAATTACAAAACTAAAAAAAGGGAAAGAAATAAGGGGAAAAATAAAGGGTTCTGTTTCCCAGAATTACTAGTAGGAATTATACCACCACTATCCCTTTGTCCTGAAACAATTTTCAAAACTTGTTGTCCATCCGTGAGAAGCGCATCCGTTGCTGTGAGTGGAATTAAAATTGCTTGTGGGGCAGGGTCATAAATCTTAGACATGCAACCAAGAATATATTTTGTCTGAGCAAGTTCGAGCTCCATTGTAGCCTCATAATACTTGCCTTGGCTCCAAAATTTGGAAGCAATATCTATGTTCTCAGTCACCGAGTACGTAGCATTAGCACAATCGTTGTATATACCTTGAAGCGGCCCCGTTGAGCTCCCTGCAATATTCAACGCAGTTTGCAAGATGGTTGCTTCACTTTTGGCACAATTAATCATTATGCCTCCCAGAGCTATACGATCTCGTTCTTCTGTTCCTGGGGTCGACTCAATACAATGGTTACAATTCGAGGGATGGCTTGTTTGGGAGCAAAGAGAATCAATCGATTGTCCGTGAGCTTGAGACACGACGATAAGTATCAAGAACGCGACATTAACGACAAAATTAGTTGTTGCCATAGCAATTGTATAGCTGCACATGTATGATAACGTGTTAGAGTGATAGAAATCTGCACATATATTTTTAAAATAATATAGAGAACAATAGAACAAACCTGTGATGGAATTGAAAGGAATACGTGTTTTTTGGTGTGTGTTTCTCAAATATATATAAAATAGCATGGTACAAAACAAGGAAATAATTGAAAAGGAAACAAAAATAAAAGGATCAGCTCAAGATTTCTCAATTATTAAGTTTCCTAACTCAAAGAGTTATTTATTTGATAGATACTTTTTCCTTATTCTCATTAGATTTAGCTTGTATTAACAATTATTCTAATAATAAGATATTTGTCTCCTTATATAGTGTTACACGAAATTTATGAAAAAATAAATATAAAATAAATTTGATAATTACAGAATTTTTAAATCTAATAAATAATTCAAAGAAACTGTATTCTCAACTATAATCACTGTATTTAAGCTATTGTTTTTATTATTAAATAATTATATATTTTAATATTTATATTATATGGGTTAATGATTTGATTTGCATACTTGAGAATTTTCAAAAGTTGTCACATTCTCGTCTTCTGTCTTAATGTTTAGTGACGCGTCAGATGGTTTGACAAGTCTTGTCTCATCGATCTGACCAAACACAAGTTTTTGCCAAAATATAAATTTAAATAATAAATTACTTGTGACAATCATGCAAATTTAAAATTAAATCTGAAGTAATCATAACAAATCAAAAGATATTGTATTCTCAATCAATGTCGTGTTCTACTGTTCTCTAATCAGATTTATTGATTATTATTAAATAACTTTATGTTTTCATATTTAGATTAAATTCGTTAATACTTTATAGTTACAAATTAAAATATGTCATATTCTTAACATGTGTTAATCACTATTATTAAATAATTCTATATTTTCATGTTTAGATTAAAACTCATTAATAATTTTTATTTATATGCTTTGCAAAATCAAAAGAAGTCAAATTTAATTAATTTGTAGTCATTATCTCAGAAAATTAGTTAATTATTTATAATTTTAGGTAATATAATTAACATTGTTAAAACTATAGTAAATAAAACTTGGTAACAAATATATTAATTAGGATAGATTGTGTTTAAAAAAACTAAATTAGACAAAATAATTGATATTAGGTTCGTGTGATGCACAAGTGATCGAAGCAACAAATTCTTTTTAAAAGGAAAATATTAAGTTATGTGAAATAATAGATATTATCATCGGATGACATGTAAGCAAGCGAATCACTAATTTTTTATATTTCCTCGATGAAATATATGAAGCACACAAATATGTTAGAGGAATCTAATATTAATATATAAGATTGTATAAGTTTGATATTTTTTATTGGATATATGGTATATGAAAAATTAGACCTTTCTGAATCATCAATTATCCATATGGTCCAACAATGAACTTGGAAACCCTTTATAAGGGTGAGTGATCTTTCCTTTTTCATACACGAGAATTCACTTGAAAAATCAGAGAACTTCCAGCATATTTCATACGCATATTTCTGCATCATTCTTTACGTAGTTCAGTCCGTATTCATCCAGTTTGTCGGAGCTCTGGTATTTACAGTGCTGTAATACCAGAGACGAAGTCGTTTCATCTTTGTAGACGAATAGCCAAAATCGAAGGGCACTACCAGGGTTATTTCGTCTTGCAGACAGAGATTATTCTCGACTTACAGTTTCTGTTTTCTAATTTTTCCAGTTTCTGAGATATTTTATTACATTCTCTGTTTGTGCTCTAAGTTGTAATTTTCTAACAATCGCAAGACGAAATAATCTGTAATTTGTAATCTACTGTTTTAATATCACTAACTGGAAGAATGTCGACCTCAAGCACTCCGATCAGTTCGACCGTTCCTGCCGTTACCTCCACCATTTCGACGACGACCACTGCCCCTGTAGTCACGAACACCACTACGATTGGTGCCTCTACGCCAAACACGAACATGTGTCATGCTGACTTCCTCTTCAACCAAGGGACTATCGACACCCTCCTGGAGACACTTTCAAGGCGTTTCTCTTCGACCAACCCGAGCTCAGCCTCTGCTGGTTTGTTCCCTTATGGGATGGGGACTTCGGTCCAAACTGAGTCAGCTTCGACTGTGATCCATCCTTCTGAGATGACGGGAACTACAGTTCCAAGTATGTTTTCAGCCACTACTTCGGCCGCTGGATCATTCCCTTATGGGATGGGGACTTCGGTCAAAATACGTCAGCTTCGGCTGGAATCCATCATTCTGGGATGTCAGGAACTTCGGTTCCAAACATGTTCGCAACGGCTCCACCGACGTACTCACATGTTTCATCTACCCATTCAACGGGTACGATGGGGACTTTTATTCCGACTATGACCGCTCCGGTGCACTCCTCACGGTTCATGCCCACCACGGAGAAGCCTCCAAAATTCAATGGAGAAGGCTTCAAGAGGTGGCAACAAAAGATATTGTTCTACCTCACGATGCTTGGCTTCGCTAACTTCGTGAAGGAAGAAGAACCACCTACTCCGGATGAGTCCGAGACCAGTTTCACTGTTCATGCCGCCTACGGTAATTAGCACAACGGCGACTATCTGTGTAAAGGCTTTCTCTTAAGTAGCCTAGAAGATATCCTGAGTAACATTTACTCGAACGTAAAGACCTCCAAGAAGATCTGGGAGGCACTTGAGAAGAAATACAGTTCCGACGAGGCTGGAACTAGGAAATTTGTAGTCACGAATTTCATAGACTACAAGATGGTTGATTCTCGCCCAGTTATGGAACAAGTTCAAAAGTTCTAAATGTTGGTAAATGACGTCCACGCCGAGGGGACGGTTCTTTTGGATGCTTTCACGGCTGATGCCATGATTGATAAGCTTCCACCGAATTGAAAAGACTTCAAAATATACCTCAAGCACAAACGAAAGGCGATGTCTCTTGAAGATGTTATCTGGAAGGTATGAATAGAGTCCGAAGTTCGAGTTTAGTACCAGAATTCGAAAAGTTCGGTTGAACCACGGGTGAACCTACTTGAATGAGGAGACAGCTCGAAGAAGAGGCCGCATCCTGGCAATGCAAAGAAGAAAGCTCCTTCTTCTCAGAAGTTCAGCGGCGATTGCTTCAATTGTGGAAGACCTGGACACAGGTCTAAGGACTGTCGCAAGCCAAAGAAGAAGAAGGCCAAGCTGAGTGCTCACTTAGCCGAGAGAGAGCTGACTAGTGATGACCTCGTTGCGGTTATCACTGAGGAAGCTAACATGGTCGAGAACCGTGGTCAATGGTTCGTCGATACTGCTGCAACTGACCATGTGTGTGCAGACTGGAGCTTGTTCTCCAAATACCATCCCTGTGAGGGAAGGAAGTTGAACATGGGAAACCAAGCGTCTTCGCAAGTTGCAGGTGTTGGCTCAGTTGTCCTCAAAATGACTTCTGGAAAGGAGATCACTCTGAATGAGGTGCTGCACGTTCCGGACATCCGGAAGAATTTAGTCTCTGGTTCAATACTAGTTAGTCGTGGTTTTAAACTTGTATTTGTGCTAATAAGTTTATACTGTCAAAATTTGGAACACCTCTGGGTAAGGGTTACCTTACTGATGGACTGTTCAAACTAAGTGTAATGGCTATACGCCCAAAACCTATCATTAATAAATATGCTTCTGATTCCTCTTACTTGACTGAGTGCTCCAGTTTATGGCATTGTTGATTAGGCCACGTTAATCTAAATACAATAAAACGTTTGTTAAATCTCAATTTACTTAAGGTAAATGAATTTGTTAATAAAAGTAAGTGTGAAATTTCTGTAGAAGTAAAAATGACTAAGTTACCGTTTAAATCGGTAGAAAGGAGCACGACACCTCTAGAGTTAATTCACATGGATGTATGTGATTTGAAATTTGTGCAAACTAGAGGTGGCAAAAAGTTTTTTATTACTTTTATTGACGATTGCACAAGATACTGTTATCTTTATCTTTTGAGAGGTAAAGATGAGGCTATTGAAGCTTTCAAGAACTTAAAAAATGAGGCCGAAAATCAACTTAACTGCAAAATCAAATCTATCAGAAGCGATAGAGGAGGGGTATACGTAGCTATGTTTGAGGAGTTGTGCAACGAAAGTGGCATAATTCATCAAACTACAACTCCGTATGTACCTCAATCGAATGGAGTTGCAGAACGCAAGAATCGTACTTTGAAAGAGATAATGAATGTGTTGTTGATTAGTTCCGGGTTACCTCAGAACATGTGGGGGAAGCTGTTTTAACAGCTAATTATATCCTCAATAAAATTCCACTTAAAGGAAGGGACGAAACTCCCTATGAGTTGTGGAAAGGAAGGAAACCTTCTTATAAATACCTCAAAGTGTGGGGGTGTTTAGCGAAGGTAGAAGTGCTTCTACCGAAACAAGTGACAATCGGACCCAAAATGGTTGATTGTGTTTTTATTGGTTATGCACTAAACAGTAGCGCCTATCGATTTATCATTCATAGGTCAGATGTTCCAGACATGAATGTCGGAACTACCATTGAGTCAAAGAATGCGATATTCTTTGAAGATATATATCCTTGTAAGGATAAAGCTGCTTCCGGTTCAAACACTGGTAATGCTGAAGGAACTACAAGTCAAGAACTTGTGGGGGATGAACCTAAGTCTCGTAAACGACCTGGTTCAGAACTTGAACCTCTAACTCCTAGACGGAGCACTCGAGCTAAAGTTGCTAAGGATTTCGGTCCCAACTATGTGGTTTTTCTCTTGGATGAAGAACCAAATTCACTGAAAGAAGCTTTCTCACGGACTGATAGTTCATTTTGGAAGGAAGCTGTGCAGAGCGAGACCGATTCGATCATGCAAAACCATAAGAGGATTCTGACTTATTTACCTGAAGATTGTGAACCTTTGGGGAGTAAATGGATTCTGAAATGAAAGTTCAGAGCCGATGGATCAATCGATAAGTATAAAGCTCGTTTGGTTGTGAAAGGGTTTCTCCAGAAGGAGGGATATGATTTCTTTGATACATACTCTCTTGTGACGAGAATTACCTCTATCCGGGTGCTTCTAGCGATTGCTCCTTTGCACAATCTTGAGATTCACCAAATGGATGTAAAAACAGCTTTTCTAAATGGCGATTTAGAAGAGGAAATCTATATGGAACAACCTGAAGGTTTTGTGAAACTTGGACAAGAAAGAAAGGTGTGCAAACTGGTTAAGTCTTTGTATGGCTTGAAACAAGCACCTTTACAATGGCACTTGAAATTTGACGAAGTGATGATATCAAATGGATTCAAAATAAACGAGTGCGACAAGTGTGTCTACATTAAAAATACTAATGACATATTTGTTATAGTATGTCTTTATGTAGATAATATGTTAATCAAGGGTAGCAACCTACAAGTGATTAACGAGACGAAACTCATGCTAAAAAGGAATTTTGACATGAAGGATCTGGGAGTTGCTGACACTATTCTTGGCATAAGAATCATAAGAACACCAAATGGAATTGTCTTATCACAATCTCATCACATTGAGAAAGTGATCAAGAAATTCAATGCACACGATAGTCTTCCAGCAAAGACACCTATGGAAATCGACGTTCACTTGAGTAAGAATAGAGGTGACCCTGTTGCTCAGAAGGATTATGCTAGGATCATTGGATGTCTGATGTATATTTCTAACTGTACAAGGCCTGATCTAGCTTGCTCGGTTAACAAACTGAGTCGATATACAAGCAATCCAAGTGGAGAACACTGGAAAGTGCTTGTGAGAGTTTTGGGATACTTAAAGTATACTCTAAATTTTGGACTACATTATGGAACATACCCCGGGGTACTTGAAGGTTACTGTGATGCAAATTGGATATCCGCCGCAAAGGACTCTCTGTCAACAAGTGGATATGTGTTTGTAATAGGGGGAGGAGTTGTTTCTTGGAGATCCACTAAACAGACATGTATAGCCCGATCTACCATGGAATCTGGGTTTATTGCTTTGGACAAAGATGGTGAAGAAGCTGAATGGCTTCGTAACTTTTTAGAAGATATTTCATGTTGGGAGAAACCCGTGCCGCCGGTTATGCTTCACTGCGATAGTCAAGCTGCTATTGGAAGGGCAAGAAGTGATTTGTATAATGGTAAGTCTCGACATATTCGTCGGAGACATAACACCGTAAGACATCTGTTATCGAGTGAGATTATCTCAGTTGACTACGTAAGGTCGATAGATAATCTAGAGGATCCATTCACTAAGAACATAGCTCAAGATCAGTTGTACAAGTTGCTTGAAGGAATGGGAGTGAAATCCACATCTTAAATATGATTGTAGTGAAAACCCAACCATGATGAGTGAAGATCCCACAAACTTGGTTCAATGGGAAAACTAAACTATAAAAGTCTGGGTAAGTAAAACTCTACGACCCTATTCCTTAACGACAAAAGTAGAGTTTATAATCTGTCACGTGGTGAGGATAAATCTCTGGTTTTTAATGATTCTTGTGCAGGTCTTTAACTTGAGTACGACAGAAGACTCGTTTAAAAATCACCTATGTATGTAAGAAGTGAGGGCCGCTTCTACTGTATCCTTATGAATCCAAAGAAGTTGTCCATGGCCAGAAACGGACACAAACGTGAGAACGGAAGAATTCTGAGACCTTAGTGGGTTGGTACTATTGTCTAGTATACACAAAGGGGAATAGTTCAAAAATTATGTTCACTAATCCTCCGGTATGCTCGGTAGTATTAACTAAGAAGGGTTCAAGGCCACAAGTGAAAAAAAACATGTTTTCTAACCCATTTTGGGATTTAAAAAGTCTAAAATGTCCTTACTTGTGAATAGAGATCGACCCAAATAATAATATTCCTCTCGAAACAAATCCCTAAACCCATCAAAAACAAACTCATCTTCTCAAAGCTGTCATCTTCTCTGGCAGAAAAATGCCTCCTTGTGAACAAATAAAAATACCGGCACACCTCAAAAAGCCAACGCAAAGGCTGCCAAAGCTAAAAGAAAGAGTCCGACACGAAGGCTGCCAATGTTCAAAGGAAGAAGGATGACGCCGATCTGCCACGTGGGACACGCCATTCCAACCTCGAGGTACCTTCAAATTAGACCAATGAATTTTGTTACACTTTTTTCGGGATTTTTGCTAGTTAAAATTAAGTCAAATTTTTGATGATTGAATTTTTTTGAATATATTTGGGATGAGTAGCTATATTTGGTGCGAGATATTGTTGTATGTTTGGTTTGAGATTATTATTTGGTCTAGAGAGTTTTTTTTTGTGTTTTTTTTTTGTATGTTTAGGGTGAGAGGTGATAATAGCTTGGGTCGAGTAATACAAATATTTAGACTGGTAAGTATATTTTTGTATATTTAGGCTGAGAGGTGATAACTGTTTGAGTCGAGTAGTTTAATATTTTTGGGCGGACAGTTTTATTTGGGTGGACCAATACAAATATTTGGCATGAGGAGTATGTTTTTGTATGTTTGGTGTGAGATATGATAAGAATTTGGGTCGGGTACTTTAATATTTTGGGGCGAGAGAGGTGGTTTGGGTTGGTCAATACAAATATTTGATATGAGGACTATGTTTTTGTATGTTTAAGTCGAGAGGTGATAATAATTTTTTTTTCCCAGAGGCGTGCGATGGCGTTTCTTAAAGACCACCCACGTCAACTTAAACGTATTAAGAAGAGTCATTGTAAGTTGTTGCTGATATTTTTAATCTTTATAGAAGGATGTATATGTTTCATTAAAGTTTAAAATATTGTCTGGATTGATATCGGCATCTAACGGTGCATGCAGATCGAGTTGTCCAAACCATACATCTTAGATATTGACATGGACATATTGGATGTAATCCAATATGTCCATAGTGGCATTATTTCCGGCTAGGAAAAGGCTAAAGAACCGAAGATAAAAGTAGTGGTGAGATTGGACCAAATCGTACTTAAGCTTTAGGATGTTGTTGTCGAACTTGACTGGAGTCCTTCCTTATCTACTGACAATCTTCCTGCAACTCCGTCTACGAGAACCCCTCATTATTCAGGGCGACCCCTCCTCCAGCAATGTGGACAAGCACCCGCTCTCCATCCAAGACAAACCCACCTCTATCGGTAGTTAGATCTTATAATTTGTTGATTTTATTTATATTCATCATAAAATTATATTTGATTTTTATTCAAACATGACTCATTCTTTTCTATCCTCATCTCTGAAGACCATGCAGACCAAGGCTATTAGCCGATTCGAGATGGTGACATCTTAAGTAATGATAAAGGTTATAGCCAATTCGAGTAGGCGACATCTGTAGCAATAACATAGGCTATTACCCGGATTGAGTCGGCAACGACGACAGTGAAAGGTAAGATTGATGAAGCTACTTGGAGGATAGAATTGGTTGTTGTATGGGCTGTGGAGATGATTGATGAGGCTACATCATGACCACGCGTCAAGGATGTACCAAGATCTGCCAAAGATGTGAGTGAGCTTAAATATTTCTTCGTATTCATTTGTTTTTCCTTTTTTAGATTATTATATTATTGATTACATTAATAAAATCACAAGTTCTTAATCCACCGAACATTGTGCCATCGTTTGATGAAATCGAACTTAGAAAGTTGTTTGAGACGCCTCTTCCGGAGAAGTCTGATGTCGAGACAATTGAGGCGTCTACATTACGACCACGCGCCAAGGATATATTGAGATCCGCCAAGGATGTGAGTGATCTTAAATAATGATTGGATTTCAATTTTTAAAAATCTTGTTAGATTTTTATATCATTGACACTAATAAAATTATAGATCCGTACTCTTATACCGACCATTATGCAATCGTCCAACGAAGTTGATCCTACAAGTTGTTTGATACGCCTCTTTTAGAGAAGTTTGATGTGGAGACGACTGGATACATCTAGACCATGTGCCGAGGATATACCGAGGTTTTTCGAGGATGTGAGTGAGCTCAAATATTGATTTGAAATTCAATCTTATTTCTTATTTTAGTTGGACTATTATATTATTAATTTCATTATTTTTATCATATGTTCGTATTCCAACACTGAGCATTGTGCATGTAGTGATATATATATATATATAAGTTGGGATGAGTCTTGTGCGAATGTAGGTGGGGAGCAGTCTTCTGTGATCGCTACGGGACCGTCACCCCCAAATGCTCCAGAAGTCTTACTGAGTCTAGTTTAGCCGGCACATATCCGTTATCCTGGCCACAATGCTAAGTCACCCTGTGTTGATCTAACACTATTGCAAAAACAGAAGGAGTTGGTGGGGGTCTTATAATGCTTTTATGACAGACAAGAATGCTAAGTAGGTTTTATAGTTATAGTTCTGGTAGATAGTTAATACTTTTGTTCTTATTACATATTTCTAAAATACTTGTATATGATCATACAGGCAGGATGTTGGTATTATGTGTAATATGTATGTCGGGCATAAGTGGTTCAAGCTGCTTGAGATGACGACCACTTGGTTGACTAATTTTGTAATTAAATTTCTTAAATAGTATTGATTTGGCATGCTATTAATTGTTACAATTTCTAGTTGTGGTTAATTAATTATGATTTTGATTTTATATGGGAATAATACATAGATCGTTATTTATGGGTGCTTTAAAATCGAGCATGGAATTGTGTGCCGCTGGCACCTGGCATTGACGTCAACCACATACGTGTACTAGACTACAATTTTTTTGTGAGTCATAACTCTGCAATAAAGATGAATACCATTATTCTATTGCGACTACACGAAGTTGGGATTACCTGATAATAATATTACTTTGCAGAGCTTTCTTCAAAATGCATGAGAAGAAGTTCATCCAGAGGATCCTAATTGTTCTCAAGCTAAGTACCGTGGTGTGACCCTTTTATGCAGATTGGATTCCTAGTTCGGGTTTTTACCGTTACATTACTAGCCACACGCCGCCTTGGGGAGCCCCGTTAATTACATGGGCGATGTAAGAAGCTATCCTTTTTCATACAAAACTCATTATAAAACGTCACACGAAAGTAATAAGAGGTTGTGAACCGTCTTGTAAATGGCTAAAGTGTTGGTGTTGACTTTAGAATATACCAGAAATAGTCAAACAAGACAAAAATAGAAATTAAATGGTTACCTGCATTGGAAATACAAACCATAGTAAAGCATAGTGTACAAAGTGAAACATGTAATAAAATAAATGGTTGAAAAATAATAAAATCACAAATTTGTGAGATTTCTGGGAGATGTTTCTCAAAAGAACTAGTGCCCAATGCATAGTTTACACAATGAAACGTGTAATGATGTTTGCTTTGAAAAAGTGAATGATATTCTATTATAATATTTTATTTAGTAATATTTAATTACATGTGTTAATAATATAATATGATATAGAATAGAGATTAGATGTAAAAAAAATTAATTGAATATATAATTTTTGAATTTTAGAATAAATAAGTATTCAATATTTAAAATATCAATCATGCTGTTTGAGTGTGGATCGAGCATGCCCTTAGGGAAAAATGCAAAATAGATACGTAAATGTAGGGGTTGAGCAAAAAAGGCCCGTTCAAAAAAAAAATTGTCGTAGGAAAGTTGCGCGAGTGCAATGTGACCCCAAGTAAATTAGAGATCTTGTTGACTTGCACCCATTTAATCCTAGCAACACATTCAAATTGCAAATAGGGTCTTGCAGCTATAGAGAGCAGCAATATTAGTCCGTCCAAATTCAAATTGATAAGTAAATACCTTATATCTTTTTTTTTTTTTAAGAAAAGAAAAGGCTCTCAATGTAGGCAATTAATTCAACTTGTCAAATGTAAATTCCTAAAATATAAATATTATATTTACATTGAAATAAAAACGAATTTCTTCTGATAATCGCACACACCATACATATATTATAAGTTCACTTTGTGGTATTACTTAATTAGGGATGCAAGAAGGAGAAATCTTGAAAAATCTGTTCCACCACAATCCCACAAGCAAATAATCCCACACCAATAAGTGCAGGCCTTGCTTTTGATATGGCTATTTGATCAGTTTGTTGGCCTTGTTTTTTCTTGTTCATCGCCCACGCCATAGCCGGAGGTAGAACACCATAAAGCATTGTCATGCAGTAACCACCCTATTTCAACATTCCGGTCGTTATTTTCTTGCGACGACAGCCAAAACATCTTAACGGAATTTCGGGAGATCAAAGAAAGCGAAGACTAAAGCTAGTGATATTATCCATTTACAAGTGTAGTATGAGATTGATAAAATAGTCCGATGTGCAGTGAAAGAGGAGATGAAACATCATTTTGGAACAATATTGTCGTGAGATTTGTCATGCAAATATATTGTTGCAGAAATTAATTGCAAATTAGTTTTATTCTAAATTAATTGCAGAAATTTGTATTAAAAAGTGATTTTGGCATGCTACGGCTTTCACAATTTAGCGACGATGCAAAGACAATGAGTGCAAGAAGAAAAAAAAAATCCATACAACATACAGCAATATCAGTGGCTGCAGAAAATGCATCTGGTACGGTTGTCGAAACAATAAGTGAAGGAGCAACGATCATTGCTGTTGCCGTGACGCTAGATTTGTTTTTCTCCCACCAATTGCTAGTGTAATTAGATGATGAGTTTGAATTTTGCAAAACGAAACGCGCTCACTTCGATTAGCCATGTCATGTTTCTAATTAGTCATAAACTACCCACGCGGAAAATATTTTAAGTTCTGTCATTTTTAAACATTGCAACATAAACTCTGTTTTTTCTACATATAATAATCTAAACTGTGATGCAAAAAAGATCGGTTTCCCAAATACGGTAGTTATATCATGGATCAAATCCACATTGTAAATTTATATGTTATGTAAAGTACTATATAATGATGTGCATTTATCTTCGTACTTAATAGCTTTAATTAAGTAATGTACATATTGGATAAGAGGCTACCTCTACAAGTTTCGCCGATGAAATTAGCTCTTTCAAGAACACCGAGAAGCTTAGAAGAGTGCCGATTAGTGAAGTTCCAACCGCTAGAAGCGAGAACGCCTCCACCATAAACGGAACGCCACTCCATCTCACACTGGGACACACAAAGCAACATGTGGTTAACTTATGGAGTATTTGCCAAAAATGGGGAAAAAAAACTTATGCTTTTAGAAAAACTACAATAAGTTAAAGGAAAGTTCTTGGTGAATAAGTGTAAAAAAGCTTATATTTTTTGAGGTCAAAAATGTCCAAAAGAACCTAATATTTTATTTCAAGAATAAACAAAAACACCCCTTCTCTGTTTTTAGATTAAATTATGTAGAATCAGAAAATAAAACTAACTTCAAAAGCAAGTCGACGGGATCCGAAACTTGGTCCGCATTGTTGGAGAGGCCTAATGCTATTGCCTCCCAAATAAGCAATGCTAGCAATGGCACTACACTGCCGACAAGAACTGAAGCCCGTATGCGAGGAAGATCGTTATCCAGATAAGCACACAGCACTGCAAAAACGGCGACAGATAAAAATTCGAGAAAGCAATCGTCTTATACATCCGACATTCTTACACTTATGTGTTTATGAATACGATAGAGAAAATTGATCCCACCTGGAGCTAAATCATGATAGACCAAAGCAAATATCATCACTGGAAGAGTTCCCGGAACTTTTCCCCAGTCACCGCCGCTAAACTCAAAACCCGACCACCCTCCGAACACAACGGCCAGAATCTCGATTGCTATAAGCAGACCTGTTTCATCATTTTTGTTTCGTAATGCGGTAAAGCATAACTTTGTGTTTTAGTTTTTCTAAGCTTATGCACAAATAAAGCACTTATACAGTTTATTCACCGACCACTCTTTTATTAATATATATTCAACTTTGAGCTTTTATATACTAACACTGCCAACTTTTGATTCTCAACTACTTTTTAATTCAGTCATGACCAATCACTTCATCTAAAAGCTAGATTATTATTTATTTGATTTAAAAAAAATTAATAAGAAAAGGTTACAATAAGGAGCCATACCAACAAATACCTATCATGGATACGGTTAGCCACCGGTTCACTTGATCAGTGGCTCGTGTTCCTCCGACGGATATCAAAACAGTGAAAAACGAAGCGAATAAAAGTCCAGAAATCGACTCCGGAAAGTCGGTCAAACGGTGTATGATCTCCCCCGACTTGGAACAATAGGCTATCACGGACGTGTAACCAAAGAACACATAAGTCACGGTTGCTAAAGCTCCGCCCCATTCACCTAGCGTCTCTTGAGCCATGGTTTTAATAGATATTACCTCTAATGCATCGTCCTCTACTTTTACTTTCTTCTTCTTCTGTAAACGGACATTAATTTCGACTAGCAAGAGAGCTTCGATTAACAGAAAAGCCCAACACGCTGTCAATGATATTGAACTTGGAAGTAGTCCCTACAAAACAAAATAAGGGGAAAAATAAAATAAAATTGATCTAGTTAATAAAATATACTCTCTCGTCCAACAAATATAGTCCAACCAGTATTCCATTTCGTCCGCCCACAAAGATAGTCCAGTTTTTATATTTAACATATTATTAAATTTTCATTTCCACAAAAACCCTTTAATTAATATTTTTGAAATATTAGTTTTCTATGTGATAAATCAGAAATTGATGATTACAATGTAAAATCTTACTACTCCAATAACAAATATACTAATTACAACAATGATTCCTATAAGCATTAGTTAACATTAATAAATCCAAAAAGGGTATAATTATAAAACACTAACTAAATTAATGAATTAACTATATAAACTACGCATTTCATAATCTGTATGAAATCAACCGCAGAACTATCATTTTGGCACAGAGGGAGTATGTTTTTTACTCCATTCGTCTTATTCTATTTGTCGTGACAGACCATTTCACGCAAATTAAGAATGATGATTAGTGTTAAAACACGTACACACACAATTTACCGCAGGATAAGTTTTCTTAGGAAGAGCAAGAATCCCAGAACCAATACTTGTTCCGATAATAAGAGCAATTGCACCACCAACACTTCCCTTTTTCCTGCTAATTTTCACACCCTTCTCTAAATCTTTCAATCCCACAATCACAATTTTATTTTTCTTTGTTTCCAAAAGTGTCCAATTCAGTGATTGTTGCTGCAATCCCAGCTGAGAGTAGCTGTACCCACACCCAAAATGAACCCTGTTGACAGAATATTAAAAATAAAATAATAATAATAATAATAATAATAATAGAATTTCAAATTTTTTAGAACCAAAAAAAAAAAAGAGAGAGAGAAGTTAGAAATCATATACAAACATTTTGGAGTTGAAGCAATTTGTGTCCTGTTGATGAAACCTTAGCCATGGGGGAGTTGAAGTTTTTGAATGCTGGGGAGAAGAGGAAATCAAGTGATTGAAGTTCATCAGACAAGGAAAGTGGAATTTGAGCCCAAATATCTGGGAAGAAAATGAGTGTGTTAATTAATTAATTAGTTTCATTGGTGTTCTCAATGTGTGGACGTTAAAAGGCGGCAAAATGACGGGCGGGCCCGGTCCAGCCCCAGCCTACTGACTCAATGACATAAACCGGGTAGGGTCGACTGATCGAGTCAAAATTGGAAGCTCCAACTCATTGGGTTAATTGGGCCAAACCAAATAAGCTTAACGTGCCTTTGGATTGAGAGATTTGAAATTCAATAAATTTCTAAAAATCAATGGATTCAATTCTTTTGGATTTAAAATGTCAATTCTATTTGCACATGAATATTTACTAGTCGTACCGTTATAAATTTTATTTACTAAAATATCACATTACTCTTATATAATTATAAAATACCTTTATTCATCTCAATAATACACCCATAAAGTAAATCTCTCAATTTTTAACAAATCCAACCTCCTTTTTTCCAATTATTCACCCTTAAAAAAAAATAAAATTACTTCAACTTCATTTCTCCTCCGTAACTCTAGTTTTTCAACAACAACAAATAATCAACAATGGATGATGAAGAAGGCATGAGAAGAAGCAATTTAAGTATTCATTTTCTTGTCTGATTATGTTTCGCATTTAGCATCCATATTGTTATATTAAGTTCGAATTTTGCAAAATTTATTCGGACTTGGTTACGCACTGAACAACCAAACTTATGAAATAATCTCGGCCAAAAGTAGTCGAAATATATATCATATTTCAACTAAAAGGAGTCAATCTATATCATATTTTGGAAAAATTGAACGTAATTTGTAGCAAATAAAGAAGCCCAAAAAACAAATATTTTGGCCAAAAAGAGTTGTAACAGGACAACATTTCCGGCAATATTTAACCGGCATTTAATAAATATTTCGGTAATAGTCACCTAGATTTGATGTGATATTTGGCACCTATTAATCGAAATCCGGTTAATATGTAAACAACATTTGGCCGAATTTCATGGATAATTTCGGCATAATTGTCGAGCAATACATAAAATTGTACATACATGTATTGATATCCTTTTTTATTTGCCCATTTGTAATAGAGATTAAACACATAATATATAGAGTTTAGTACTGTTAGTCCATTAAGAAATGAGTTAGTTATGGATTATACAAATATCTTCACAACACACCAATATTTTGAGACTCGTGAGCATTTGATAAGTTGGGTACGCGAGATTGCAAACCAACTTAGTATGGTGATTGTGGTGAAACGTTCGGACACTGGAGGTGTTAGTAAGCCTCGGGTAATATGACTTGTGAATGCAGTGGGGCATATCGTGCAACCAAGACCTAAATTGTTGTGTGGGAGAGTGACAATATGTAGGTAGAGAACAAAGTTCGAGATGAAGGAGTGATGAAGGAGAAGAGAAATGCCTGAAAAATAATGCATGTGTCCATTTCTTCTAAGAGGTAAACAAATATCTGATGATGAATGAGAATTATGTTGAATGTGATGTGCATAGTCATTCGGTTGACCTTGATTTGACTGGTCATCCATATACAAAAGCCGAAAAAGAGTTTGTGTTAGGTATGTGTGAAGGTAATAGTCTACCAAATGATATTTTGCACATATTGAAGAAGATATTTAAATATATCAAGTAAAAAATGAAGATTTTATATAATTTTAGGATGAGCCACGGAGTAACTATGAGAGGAGGTAAATCCCAAATGCAATTTCTCATGAGTAAAATAGTAGAACACGATTACATATGTAATCTTAGGCGATGTGAGAAGACTGACACGATGAAGGATATCTTCTTTGGTCACCTTACTAGTGTCAAGTAATTGTGTGCATTTCTAAAAACTTTGTTAATGAATAGTATGTACAAGATGAATATGAGTTGTCTTTATTAGAGATAGTTGGTGTGACGTCGACCAGAATGACATTCCAAGTTACATTTGTTTATTTAGAGAAGGAGCGAGAAGACAACTAACTTTGATCATGTACCATGTTTAAATTATTAATGAACCAATCAAGACTTCTTGACGTGATTGTCACTATTCATAATGTTGTTGAGGCTTTCTTTGTGGCCTCAAGTCCATTAGTAGGAACATATTGGCAAATTACAAAATAAAAAATAAAAAAGGGGGGGGGGGGGGGAATGGGCCCCCTCAACTTTTTGATAATTTGAGTGAAGTCAAAATTTGCCCCTCGATTTTGAAATAATAACTTTGTGTACGTATAAACGTATCTTGTGTTAAAAAGAAAAAAAATACCAAAGAACTTTTATATATTATTTAAAAATAAATGAACAAAAAATATAAAACCACCCTTATTCTGCTTTTAGATTATAGATAGTGAATAAATTATGTAGAATCAGAAAATAAAACTAACTTCAAAAGTAACACGGGATTTGAAATTTGGTTTGCATGGATGGAAAAGCGTAATGCCATTACCTCCCAAATAAGCAATGCTAGCAAAAACTCTTGGAAAGGAATAGTTATCTGAAATGCCTGTTAGTGAGGTGATCTGAATTAAAGAACAGAAGATGGGAGTCTATTGATTATGAACACAACAGTTCTGAAGGCTAAACTCTAGAGTTTTAGAGGTAGCATTGACTTAGCTAGCAAGGATAATCATGCTTCAACAATATGAAGATGTTTTTTCTCAGCTTTTCCATTCTACCAATGCACTGGGAACAGGAATGTAGAAATTTTATACCTAACTGAGTAAATATAGGTGTCAAAGCTTTTAATTCCCCTCCATGATTAGATTGAAAACACTGAATCAGTTCCAAACTGCCTTTCAACAAAATTATTAAACTAGGAAAACACTGAATCAGATTTAAGTTTCAGTGGAAAGATCCAAGTGTATTCTGAAATCATCAACAAAGTGTACATAACATTTATACCCCTTCTATAGATGAAATGTGACTTGATCACCAGATATTAGAGTGAGCAATCTGAAAAGGCTTGGTGGTTTTTGCAGATTACTTAGGAAATGACTCCTGGTGTAATTTCCTTAATATGCAAGCATTACTAAAAGACAAATTGCTAGGATCAATATGCACTTTGAATTTTGAGAACACATGAGATAGTACAGAGTGATAAGAATGGACAAGCTTTCTTTGCCATGTGCCAGAATTCTTACAATCAATTGTCACATTGGCGGTGACTGAGCTGCAAATTTTTTAATAAGAGTACATAAATTAAAAGGAGCAGTGCTCATTTGTTTTATTAAAAGAATTTTTACAGAAATTTGTAGAAAAAACAACTTTATTTTGTGTGATGGATGAACATGAACTTGAAACTCAGAGATGGGATTTGATGAGTGTATAGGTGCTCGACAACACAAGAATTTACATATAATTTAATTAGTACTTGATTATCTTTTGTAATTTGAGAAATGATAAGAAGGTTTTTTATGTTGATAGTAACACACAAAATTCTTCTAAGTTTCATTTGAGTTGGAACAAAAATAGTAGGCCAAGTAGTTTGACCAATATAAGAAATATTAAGTAGAGAGACATTACCTAAAATTAAGGGAAATTTTATTTTTAGTACATTATGTTGACCACTTTCTAAAAAAGGTACGTGATGTTGGTCAGCATCGAATTACATGCATTAAGTTGGCAAATTCATCAAATTTGGTACAAAAAAAAATCCAATCGGGCTTTGATACTTACGTGACATGATTTAATCATTTCTTATTATTTTTAATTTAAATTAAATTACGAAATTAAAAAAATTAAACCTAACACTTAATATACCCTCAATTATATTAATGTTCCTATGCTTAAATTTGAATGGCATTCTAATCTCAATGAACAAACACTTCACACTTGAAAAAAAAAAAGTGAACATGAACTGCAAAAAAAATAAAAATTTAAAGCCACATTTAATCAAATTTCATAAAACAATACAAAAATCAAGAAACTGTTTAAACTAAATTCCAAATTCCATCAACCTGACATCTGGAATTCACATCAATGGCAGCAGTAAACATTTAAAAAAAAAAGTTCAAAATCCCAGATCCTCAATTCAGCACCAAAACGCCCCCAAATTAATCTCCCAAACCCTAATTATTTTAATCAGACACTAGCATAAATCATTTTCTCTTAAACTTGAAGGGTTTGCAAAACATTCCTTTAGCATTAATTAAATATTATGTATGAGTTGTGGAAATTGAAATTTTAATATCAAGGTCATAAAGGATAATTGATCAGTTTAATTTTATGTTGTAGTCGGGGCCAGTATGGTATTTCAGACCCCCTGTTACAATTTAGTATTATATTTTAAGTTTATTAATATGTATTTCAATTATTAATATAATTGAGGGTATATTAGGTAGTTAGGGTTAATTTTTTTAATTTCGTAATTTAATTTAAATTAAAAATGATATGTAGTTTGATGCTGACCAACATCACGTACATTTTCTGGAAAGTGACCAACATAATGTACCAAAAATGAAATTTTCCCCCTAAAATTAGTTTAGAAGGTCCTTGATAGGAAATTTTGAGAGGCAGACTGTCAAGATTTGCAGTAACATGGTTTGTAGCACCACTATCAAAGTACCAAATATCATCATCAAAAATAGTATGACCAACATAACTTAGGCCATCTGCAATTAATTTCCCGAGGAGAATATAGTCACCAATAGACAAATCCCCTTTCTTCAACTTTTGAATCATGAAATGCAGTTGGATTACAAGAATTTTCAAGTGTCTTCCAAACCTCATGAGGAGACATGCAACAGTTGACGTGGCCGAGTATCGATTCACTAATTTATGTGAGTATCGTAAATATAGTTTTATAGTAGGAGTAGCATCAGCAGCGGTGGACAGAAAAGATTACAACGGCTGAGACCCGATGCGGAGCACGCTAATATGCATAGTTTGATCGATCTAATCAAACGGTAAGCAGAGAAAAATACAGAAAGACAAAAACATCCTTCAGTATTTCACGCGCCGCGTAAGTAAATAGGAAATTAATCATTTTCACGAATTAATGTTACAAAGATATTTTCTATAATTTAATTATCAAATTAAGCAGTTTGAATTGCTAACATTTGAGATGAAATCACAAATATTAAATTTATTTTGATATTGATAAAATTAAAATATTTCCTCAAATGCATTCACTTAATCGCACTAAAAATTTCACAAACTCAAAATCGCCAACACTATAAATACCACTCGCCATAAACCTCTAATAATTGCCTCTTCACTCTCTCTATCCTATTCTTAAATACACTATTCATTCTCTCTCGCTCTCTCTCAACAAGCACCATTTCCACAAATGGCTAACTTGTTTCTCCACTCCTCGGAAGTTAACGCCTCTATCAATCTACCATCCATATTAGGGAATCCCAATTGTTAACTCATATGCGCTGTTTTTTGAAAGGCCCCCTCGGACAATCCTCTACCTCAGCATCCGACTCACGCCCATTTTTTCTCTGTAGAAAAAAATTAAGAGATTGGTCATGTAACTAAAAGGCGATCACAAAACAGATCATTCAAATTAATGCACAGTTTGAAAAATAGCCTTGTAATGTAACTATATTAAAATCTCATCCTTTCTCTTAATCTAGCCATTGCTTACGTTAAAGCTCCGGGTAGTTATCAAATCCGGTGAAATCAGAACCAAATTTGAGATTGTAAAATAATTACACAACTATTTTGCAAAATTGTGCATTTTGTTAAATCAAAATTGAGATATATTTTTATATGGTTTTTGAACTGTATATATTTAATTTATCAATTATGTCAATCATAACTTTCCCTTGGGTCTTTCCTTCATCAGTCACATGACTAATTTTGAAATCTTTACTCGTTTCCTCTCCGACCTACGTCGAAATGCGCGCATGTTCTTCTCCTTTGCCCAGTGGCATACAGGAGCCAGGCTAGATCACATCGACTTACATTGGATGAAATTTCAATGAATAATGTGATTCATACACATATGTGGTGACAAATAAAACTTCTCTCGGCTCTTTTGTAACTCCAAACCTCAAGTCGTATTTGTAATTATCTTTAAATAAAATAAAAGGTATATATGTAAAAGAGATAAATCTTGGTATTGAAGATCGTATGTACTTCATTAGTGGTTCTTTGTTGAGAATTAAAAAATGTGCAAGACTTTTTACACTAGTTTTAGTTGTAAGAACGTGAGAGTTTTGTTTGTTGTAATGATTTTGTTTATGAAATGGCGCCTCTCTCCCTCTCTCTCAATAATTGGAATTTTGCACGAGTATAATTTGTGACCCGAGTTAATTAGGATCTTAACAACACATTCAAATTCAACTTGATAAGAAAATATCTTATATCCTTTTTTTCCTTAAAAGAAAAGAAAATGCTCTCAATATAGTCGATTAACTCAATTTGGCAAATGTGAATTACTAAAATATAAATATTATATTTATAAGAAATAAAAGTTGTTTTTACGTATAGAATCTGTGTGCTGTTACATTTATATAGATGATACAATAGGATAACTATGGTAAGTAATAATAGGAGCACAAACCAATTGCTCCTGATTTAATGCTTTGACTTTTAGACTGAGCAGATTGCTCCTCTAAAGAGGACTCTACGCTATTATGCTCCCACAAGATGGTAGTTCCATCGAGCACACAACCACGTCTTTGTTAGCGATTTTGTGAGAAATTAGCTAATTGATTGGTGTTTAGGTGAACCATATTTCGAGTTTTTGTATCGTGTTCTCACACAAGGTGGTAGTCCAACACTAAATGTTTCAAAAATGTGTGGAAAACTTGATTTGTACACAAATATGTTTCTCCAATGTTGTAAAAAAGTAGCATCAATGTGGTTTTCAAAGGGTGACATAATTCACCTTGATGAGACCAAAAAGATTGGTGTCTCAAAAATATGAGGTGCTGACCTCAAATATGAAATCAGCGACATGAATAACGTCAAATAACCCAGCGGTGACCTAATTGATCTCCGAAAGACTTATAGTGACCTGATATACCTGCAAAACAGAACCCAATGCCAAGGTGATGGACGGCTCCGGCGTAGGCCCTCCGATACTTAAGTTAGCGAGTGCGAGAGTTCAAAATATGTAAAATACCCCAAAATTAACTTGGGGAAAAGAATGAGGCATGAATCCCCTTTAAACCATAATTTGCTGGGACCCCACAAGACAACCCATATTAGCTAGTTAAGTCCCAAAAACCATGAGGCCCAACACTCAATGCCGAGCTGGTATAATAGCACCTGCATCATAAGAGCTCGCCTCTCCTAAGGAATAGCTCCTAAAGGAGAGGCCACTATGAATCCAGAAATCCTTAAATCCATAAATCCCTCCATAATAATTAGAGATGATAGAATTAATCCATAAAGAGAGAGAATAACATATACCCCGTGATCCATGATAAAAAAAAGAGAGATATAGAGGACCGGAGAGAGAAGGCCTGAGAGAGAGATGATGCCTGAAATAAGGGCCTGAACCCCCTATTTATAAGATTATTTAGACCTCTCCACCTGGTAATAGGATTCCTTCCCAATGTGGGATTAAGTCTCCTAATTATACTCAATCTCCATAATTAGGAAATATTCTCATATATTAGGATTCTTACTTTCCATAATTTCACAATAACTATAAAACCTTATTACCATATATGTCGGAACCTAGAACCTTCAATCCGTTCGTTATTTTCCTACCATATATAACCAAGACGACATTTGATGTCGTGTCACACCTGGTAGATGTTTAAGCTAATCAAGTTGTGCATCAATAGAGGCAACAAAGCGATAATGTGCCTCCGCGGAGTCCTTTGCAACTATTCTCTATTTTTAGCACCATGTAATTGGATTAGTACTGAGGAATATTATGTTGGCTAAAATGGAAGTGTAAAATACACACAGGCACACACACACACACACACACACACACATAATGAGATCATCTCCTTTGCTTGATCACCAATCTAACAGCTTGCTCACAACTAACTAACAGCTTTACTAACAACCGGCACTTTAGATGGAGTTAGGTTTAACTAACTCTAACTTTCTTGGCTAGCTTCTAAACAACTCTAACTATATTTTACCAACTTCTAACTATATCACAACACACCCCATCCGTGTTGACTCTATTCTTTTTCAAAGAAATTTTGATTTTAATGGAAATTTGCTGCATAGATAGTGAAAACGGGGACCACTTAATGGCTTTGTAAAAATATTTGATAGTTGATCTTCTAAAGGAACATATCTCACATCAAGTTCCTTTCTAAGAACCTTATATCTTACAAAGTGGACATTTATCTCAATATGTTTAGGTTATGCGTGTTGATCAGGAGTAAAATCTAATGTAGCAGCATTTTGGTTATTACACCAAATAATAGAAGGAGCTTCATTAAATGACACATTGGAATTTATAATTATGATATGGTCCAAGACATGTAAAGCATGTACAACCAAATACTCTTAGAAAGTAATAGTCAACTAAAATGCCTGGTAGAGTGTCAGGTGAGTTGAATTGAAGAACAGGAGATGGGAGTCTATTGATTTTGAACACAGTAGTTTTAAAGGATCATTGACTGAACTAGCAAGGATAATCCTACTTCAACAATATGAAGATATTTTCACTCATCTTTTCCATTCTATCGATGCACATGTGGATAGAAATGTCGGAATTTTATACCTAAATGAGAAACTAAAGGTGCCAAAGCTTTGGATTCCCCTCCATGATCAGATTGAAAACAGTGAATATGAGTGCTAAACTGCATTTCAACAAAATTATTAAACTGGAAAACACTGAATCAGATTTAAGTTTCAGTGGAAAGATCCAGGTAAGTATCCAATGAAATCATCAACAAAGTGTTCATAATATCTATGTCCCTCTTCATATGCAATATGACTTAGTCACCAGATATTAGAGTGAGCAATCTGAAAAGGCTTGGTGGTTTTTGCAGATTACCTAGGAAATGATCTCCGGTGTGTAATTTCTCTGATTTGCAAGCATCACGGAAAGATAAATTGCTAGGATCAATATGCACTTTGAATTTTGAGAACACATGAGATAGTATAGAGTGATAAGAATGGACAAGCTTCCGATTCCATGTGTCAGAAATCTTACAATCAATTGTCACATTGGTCGTGACTCAGCTAGAAATTTTTTATTAAGCTACATTCTCATGAGCTTGAGTACAGAACGTAAAATAAGGAGCAATGCTCTCATTTATTTTATTACAATAAAATCTATAAGAATTTGTAGAAAAAACATCTTTATTTTATGTGATGGATGAACATGATCTTGAACCTCTCGGATGGGAAATTTCAAGCTAATATAATCCTTCCATAGGAACCCCGTTCATAAAGATTTAATGAGTGTGTAGGTTCTTGACAACACAATAATTAGCATATAATTTAATTAGTACTTGATTGTCTTTTGTAATTTGAGAAATGCTGAGAAGGTTTTTTGTTATAATAGAAACACACAAAATGTTTCTAAATATCATTTGAGTTGGAACAAATATAGTTCGTAAAGCATCTTGACCAATATAAGATATTATGAGTGTAAAGCCATTACCAAAAACTAGTTTAGAAGGTCCTTGATAGGCAGTTTTGAGAGACATATTGTCAAGATCTACAGTAACATGGTTTGTAGCTCCACTATCAAAGTACCAATTATTATCACTCTGTGATTCTGTAATGTTGTAGGCTTGAGCGGATTGTTGTTCAGTTAGCAAGCCTGAGGTGCAGGTTGATCAAGACCTGTGAAGTTGACGTCAAACCTCTTGAATAATTTCACTGCAACATGACTATTTTTCCCAAATATTTAGCATTTAGGCTTGTTGAGATGTCTATATGATGATCTGCAACCTCTGCCACCACCACGAGAGTTTTTATACTGAGAAGTGTTAACAAAAGTATTTCAAGTAGAAGTTTCATTTCATGAGTTTTTAAAGCATATCGAGCATCAACCAGAAAGTAGAATCATTTCTAGTAGTAAGACTCACAATCACAAATTCATATTCAATACCTAAGCCCCGAAAAATATACAGAACCAAATCATCATCAGAAATAGTATGACCAACAGAAATTATGTCATCTGTAATTGATTTTCTGAGGAGAATATAGTCACCAATAGACAAATCCCCTTTCTTTAACTTCTGAATCATGAAATGCAGTTGAGTTACTAGAATTCCCAAGTGTCTACCAAACCTCATGAGGAGACATGCAACGACTGACGTGGCCGAGTATCGATTCACTAATTGATGTGAGCATTAAGCTCAATAGAAGCTTATCCTTATAAATCTAGGTCATAAATATAGTGTTTATAGTAGGAGTAGCATCAACAGTGGTAGACATAAAAAACTTCAATGGCTGAGATGCAGTGCTGAGCAGCAAATCATCAAAGTCGTGTGTTTTGACTATTGAAAAAATATGGGCACGCCAATATGCATAATCGGATCGATCTAATCGAACGGTAAGCAGAGAGAAATGCAGAAAGACAAAATCCACTGATAAAGATTGGAGAAAGAAAAAAAAAGATTGACCGGATCAAGAAATGATCACCGGGAAAAACTTGCTAGAGAAGATGACTCTTGATAACATAACATAAAGCTTAAAATAAGATATGAAGAAGAAATATATTTCTTATCTATATTTTGTACGTAAAGGATGTAACATAATATATATATATATATATATATATATATATATATATATATATATATATATATATATATATATATATATATATATATTGGGGTTATGTCGGGAACCTTTCCTCCAGATGGGAACTAGGAACCCAGATGATCCATTAAATTAAATCAAATGAATGGTAAAAATATGTTACGTTAGTTATATGACTAAGCTAATTATTATGATAGAAAATATATTAAATGTCATTACTAATAGTATCCTTATATAAAAATACAATTAATATATGTTAATTATATAATTAACCTAATTAATGTATTATTACAAACCTAAAGCAAGCCTCTATATGCTTTTCCAAAACTCACGCAAGCTCTTTCAAAATAGGAGAGACGATGGAGTTAGGAATATCATTCGTTGGCTCGGGCAGTTATGTTCAACATGAGTCTGCCTCGTTTCTTCCATTTCTATCTTGTATTCATCCTCCAACATTGGCGTTGGGATCTCTAAAGCTTCGACTCTGTCCTCATCTTCCATCATGATGGCACTAACGCTTTCCATATCCACCTCAGATTCAAACGACAATTGCTCCTCCAACTGCACATCTAACCGGCTTACGTGATCCGACATTCGACTCACTTGGCCCAATTTGCTGGAGCTTCAAGGTGTTCATCTCTATGTCTCTCACCATCTCTACGAGCTCTGGGGTGCTTTTTGTGCTTGGGGGCGGTTATCATGATGTCCCGAGAAATTTTGTCCCCTTTGAAAATTTTGAGGGTCTCCCCATCTTGGCTCATAAGGATAAGGATCATAATCTCTTTGCCGTTTCGAGTCCCATAGACGTTCGCTTCAATCCTAGCTCGTAGCGTTGGGCAGTCGTTAGAAACATGATCGAATGTATGGCACAATATGCATGGTCGAACCCGAGGGATCCTTTCGGTAGCCCGCTTAGTGTTTTGACGGATTTGCAAAGTCTTAGACACCACTGCTTTCACCAAATCCTCTAGCGATGGTCCGGAATTTTTTTTAACCAATGGCTCGAGATAGTATTGTGGGTATTGATAATTGAAGCGCGATCCGTCATTCCCAAAAGGTTGTCTATCCATTCCATACCTAGAATCATAATCATAAAATTGGTGAGAGTACGCTGCCATTCCAAAAGAAAATTTAGGGATTTCTGATTTTTTTTATTTAAATTTCGAAAATATTTTTTTATTTAATTAAAATATTTTTTAATTTACGAAAATAATTTTTTTTCTTTAAAATTTAAAAAATAATAAATACCTAAAAATCACAACTTAATACGCGCCACTCCTCGCCAACGGCGCCAAAATTTGACCGCTCGTCGTTGAAGCGTCAAAAATAATATTTATAAAAGTCATCGACTTCCCTCTACTAACTAGTAGCAGCGGAATGTAAGGGTCGTTCCCACGAGGAGTGTGGATTAATTTGTGATTTTCTTGTATTTTAATAAACGGGGGTAAAGAATATTAACTAATATAAGAAAACTAAATAATTAAAGAAAATAATTAAAATCAAATAACGAAACAAATAAGAAAATAAATACTAATAAAACTTCCAGTCCTAGTTCAGTTTCCACCCTCGATCGATTCATCTAACCAATTGCAATATTATAATCCACTCATCATATGAAACTAAAAACCCTAAGTAACAATAAGCTCTGCTACTCGAATTTGCCCTTACCATGTATTTAATTAAAATAAGCTCTTTAATTAACTCTAATTATTGAAACCTAGAATAAGTTCTCTAGATACAACCCAACAACAGCATTAAGAACTAGACAAATAGGTTAATCTAAGCAATAACCTCATAAGCTCAGTTTATTTAACTTATGTTGTGTTACCCCTAATGATGCGAGACCATTAGTTGCTTCAGAGAAATCGAAACTACGACAATTACATGGGAAGCAGTCCTATTTCTAGCAATTAATAACCAAATTCCTAATCTAAGTGGCCAATCCAAATCAAGAATTCAGCAACCATGTCATGAATTTAGCAATCATGATATGTAAACAGAATAACACAAGCAATCTCATATGAAGAACGAAAGAAATATGCATAAATTAATTAAAACATAATCTCACGAGGGTTTCCACATCACTAGAACTAGATTAACAATTTACTCACTCATGGAGTTCATGAAATAATAGAAGTAAAATAAATAAAACATAATTCTAAGATAAGAGGGGGTAAGAAAGTTTAGATTTTGAATCTTGAGTCTTGAATCTTCAATCTTCAAGCTCTCTTGTTGTTGGGTGTTTTGAACTCCTTTTGGGGCGTAGGAACCCTAGGATTTGTGTTCATGATGTTTTTGAAGGGTTATGGGGGGTATTTATAGGTGTAGATGTCTTGGAAAATAAGTTTTCTTCCAAAAATAGGTTTTCCGCCCCTTCTATGTCGGTTAAGCACTTTCCATAACTGTTTCCCGCACTTTATATAACGGTTTCCTGACTAGCGGTTATGTTAAAGGTAGGTCAGCTACCGCTAACCTTCTATAATGGTTTAACACTGAACCGCTGCTAACTGCCCAGAATTGTCCTTTCTTCGCCGTTTTTGATCCACGAACCACCTAGCAATTATCATTACTTCAAATGAGCACTAAATACTGCAAAATAGACCAAAATTACACAATTGATGCTCCTCCACTCATAATAATAAATATGCGAGAAATTAACATATATAAGAATATGAAGCACATAAAAATATAGTTTTTAGACCCTTAAATACCATACAATTTCTCGCCAATCACTACCATCTACCTCTGAAATTCTTCTCCCAATTACAACAAAATTCAGTACAGAAAATTACAGAAATAATATAATCTTAACATCTGGTATTCAGAGCACACGACCCGTGAGAAAATGGCTGAAATAACGCATTTCAAAGACCTGCAAGAAGCATAAAAGCGGCTGGATCAGATTTTGCAAACAGAAGCACAAAAGAGAGAAGAAGCTGAGATGAAGCTGCAAGAGCAAATCACTGACAATAACTCAGAAACAAAAGCACAAATATCAAACATCAGGACAGATATTCAAGAATAAAGCCAAAATTTGAACAACAAATTGGAACACCTCACAGCCACGCTTGCAAGCACTCAGATGCAGTTACTTAATTCAGATAGGGGAAAGAGTCAGAGTGAAGGGGAATCTATTTTAGGGAGACCCTTCTCCACACCTGCAAATGACACAGGGTTCAGATCAACTAGCACATCGAAAAACAAATCCCAAATTGAACACACAGGTACTCACATGGCCACCCCAATACCAAATATTGAATTCCCACATTTTGATGGAACACAACCTAGGTCACAGATGCAATGGATATTTTAAATTAATGCCATTCATACCTGATAACCAGAAGGTAGCCTTGGCTGCTATGCACTTTGAGGGAAAAGTAGCTCAATGGTATCAAAATTTTAATAGCAGCTGCACTGATATTTCTTGGGCTCAGTTTCTGGAAGTTATATCTCCAAGGTTTGAACAATTGAAAGAGGCTAAGATTATTGCTGAATTTAACAAACTGATACACATAGGATCCTACTCAGATTATGTTGAGAATTTTGAAGAGCTAAAAGCCTGCATGCTTATTTTAAACTAAGGGTACTCTGAAGAGTACTTTGTTGCCAGTTTCATCAGTGGATTTTCAGAAGAAGTGCAAGCATTCATAACCATGTTTGACCTTAGTACCCTACAACAAGCTATAGATCTGGGCAAAAAACAGATTGTCACCCTTGAAGCCATTACCAAGAAACCGAGGAACCCTAGAAGATACACCTCAAATTCCATTCCAAACAAACACACTGACAACACAACTTTCAACACACAAAGACCAAACAACAATTACCCCACAAGAGACTCAACCAAACTCCTAACCACTGGGGAGATGACAGCTAGGAGAGAGAAGGAATTGTGTTACAACTGTGATGAGAGATTTATACCAGGACACAGATGCAAAAATAGAATAAATTACATGATTATGACTGAGGAGGAGGAACTCACATACCTACAGTCTGAGGAGGAAGAACCTTATGCACCTGAAGCCATGGATGAAATACATATGTCTATCAATGCTATTTTAGGGAAAGATGGGGTTACCACTATGAGAGTGATTGGAAATTTTGGAGAAAACAGATTGCACATATTAATTTATTTTGGCAGCATTATAAGTTTCATTCAGGAAAAAACAGCTAGACAGTTGGGCTGTCACCTCAGTCTAGTGAAACCACTATTGGTGAAGGTGGCCAATGGCCATAAAATGGTGAGCAACCAGTGTGTAGAAAATCTTAGTTGGGATATGCAGGGGCAGCAGTTCAATTATTCCTTAAGAGTGCTACAAAATGAAGGGTGTGATCTTATTTTAGGAGGGGATTGGCTCAAAGCTTGCACACCTATTGAGCTAGACTATGCTAAGATGGCTTTTATAGTCACGCTAAGGGGCAAAAGGGTGAGAATTCAAGCCTTTACTTCTAAAGCAGAGTGCAAATTCATTTCTGGACCATCTCTATATAAATTGGTGCATGAGGAGGAGTGTGTACAGGTGGAAGAAGTTTATAGGATAATTATTACCAAAACAGATCAGGAGCCAAATGCAGATATGGAGAAACTATTATACAAGTACAATGGTGTATTTGAGGAACAAAAAGGGTTACCACCAGAGAGAGGGATTGAACATCAAATCATTTTAAAACCAGGGAGCATTCCAAAACATCAGTACCCTTACAGAACAACCTATGAACACAAGGAGGCAATAGAACAATTGGTTAAGGATATGTTGGAGGCAGGTATTATACAAGATAGCAGGAGCCCTTTTGCATCTCCGGTAATTTTAGTGAAAAAGAAGGATGCAACTTGGAGCTTATATGTTGACTATAGGTATTTGAATGGACTGATAATCAAACATGACTATCATATCCCTGCCATTGATGAATTGCTGGATGAGCTTCATGGTGCAAAGTATTTTCAAATATCGACTTAAGGAGTGGTTACTTTCAGATCTTAATGAGGCCAGAGCACAAATCCCTAACTGCTTTCAGTACACACAATGGTCATTATGAATTCTTAGTCATTACTTTTGGGCTTTGCGATGCCCCTGCCACCTTCCAGTCACTCATGAATAAGGTTTTCAGGAAACAGCTCAGAATGAATGTCTTGGTATTTTTTGGTGACATTTTGGTGTATAGCAAGAGTTGGGAAGAACACCTAGAACATTTAGAGGAGGTACTACTGCTATTAAGAGAAAACCAGTTGTTTGCTAAGAGTAGCAAATGCAGTTTTGGAAGGAAGAAGTGGAATACTTAAGGCACATCATTTCTCATAGAGGAGTAGCTACTGACACACAGAAAATAAACAGTATGGTCCTATGGCCTACCCCTAAGACAGTGAAGCAGCTCAGAGGATTCCTATGGTTGACTGGGTATTACAGAAAGTTTATCAAGGGATATGGGATCATAAGTAAGCCTTTGACTAACTTACTGAAGAGTGATCAGTTTGGATGGAATGAAGAAGCACAATCAGCCTTTGAGAATTTAAAACAGTCCATGACAACAGCTCCTGTTTTAGCCTTACCAGATTTCACCAAGAAGTTTGTGTTGGAAACTAATGCAAGTGGAAAGGGAGTGGGTGCAGTTCTAATGCAAGAGTGAACTCCAAGGTCTGTTCGAGTCGGCAAAACTCCTAAGAGAATTCTAAGAAACTCATAAATTTCATTAAACTTGATTGATTATCAAATGGCCCAAGGGCTTACATATTTATAATAGAAATAACAAACCCTAATACTACGACAATCAAACCCTAATCCTATTAATTAATAATACTAATCCTAATATTTATTAATGAACTAATAAATATTAAATATAATCCTAATACAACAATTTTAAACCCAATGTTACATATTGATCTTGTTGGGTCGCTCTCCGCCCGGTACCCGCTGTTCGGTTGCAACGAAAGCGTCGTTTCATTTTGTCGAACTTCGTTTAGGCCCGGACAGTGATTAATTATGTCTGTAATTAGCCCACACAACTTCAAGCTTGAAAACAGTCCTTCAGACCCGTTCCAGCAGCCTCCCGGCCCGAATGCAGCAGCAATCCACACCCCTTCGACAGGCCCATTTTTATTCTCCCAGCTACTGCCCCGTTTGCCCGTTTCTGCAATTAGACCCGACACAAAAAATTACAGAGAGAATTAACAGGTTAAGTGAATAATTAGAATGATTACCGCTTTAATTGTGATTCTCCAGGAAACGGCAAGATAGCCAGAAATAGGGGTGACCGTCGAATCTGAATCAGAACTCTTTGGAATTGGGTAAGAGTTAACATCGGCTCAGGGATTTGAGTTTAGTCCGATTGGGTCAGCAAACCGGCGCATGGAGACACCATCGGGACGAAGCCCAGCTTTGCGACACCATCTGGATTTCCATCGTCGGCGACGAAATCCAACGCTCATAGAGAACAGGGACAGAAACTCTAGTTTCACACAGTGGCTGATTAGAGTAGATTTGTCCTTATTTTTATTAGCTTTTTAGTTTGTTTTTCTATTTGTTTTTGGTATAAGTTGGATGAGTTAAGCATAATTCCAGCTTATTTTATCGTATTTTGATCTTAATTGATGCAATTAGGTAATGTTTCGTTGTTTTTCACCTTACAGCTAAGTAACCGGAAGAATTTAGCACGTAAACGATGAAGATCGATGTTCAAGAATAGAAGAACAAGCTTTTCGGTGAAACGAGTAGCAAACGATCGAGAAACAGAGATCGACGCTTAGTCGCGTCAACTGACGCGACCGTCGATGCACCGTCGACGCGAGCCGTGTCAGCGGGTCATGACCGCGTGAGTCGACGCACTGCCGACGCTACGTTCTGAAGCGTCGATGTCGACGCACCAGGGTTGACGTAACGTCGACGCTACGTTCTGAAGCGTCGATGTCGACGCACCAAGGTCGACGCAACGTCGACGCTAGCTGCTGAAGCGTCGATGTCGACGCACCCCGTCGACGCACCTGCCGAGCGCTGCCGGCCAAGTCTGTCGAGTCCCGCCGAACACCTGCTCGCGTCAGTCGACGCTCCATCGATGCGACGGCCCAGAATTCGGAAATTAGGGTTTCTTGTGCGGCAAGACTTGTAGTATTTATAAAAACCCTTCATATTTCAAGTTTTTAGAGTGTGCCACGAGAGATACTTCTATCATAGGGTATTTTAGCATTCAACAACAATAAATCCACGTCTTATAACAAGATTTGGAGACACGGATCAAGGATCGAAGTTCTACGCGTCCGAGACACCGATTTCGCGCTCGAGAATCCATATTCGCCCAAGATCAGCGTTCAAACTCCGGAATAACTGGAGCTTTTCATTGCTTTCCTTAGTTTCAATAAGTTTTCTAAACTCTTAGATAATTTTCTAATTAATTGTTTAGATAAATTCTTAGTTAATCCTAGTTTTAATTAGTTTAATAGTTTCTTATGCTTGGATATTGGATATTGTTAATTTAGTTTATTTACGCGATTTAGTTTATGCTTAGTTAATGTTCTTGGATTCGCATGATTCAATTGCTTAGCGATAGTTTCTTTAATTCATGCTTTAGATACGATAATTAGCTCTAAATCTTCGTAGCGTTTATCGATAATTTAGTTATTGCTCTTAGTTGATAATTTAGAATAATTAGTTTAATCAGCTTTAGTTTACTGCTTAGTTCGTAGTTGATAATCTAGTTAAAGTGATTAGTTTAATTACTTTTAGTTTAATTATTGCTTTAGCTATAATGATCAATTCAATCCATTTAAAACCTCAAATGTATATGTATGTTATTCGTAATTGAGAAAAACATCCGAAAGACCGAACAGTTGTTTCCTCGAGAGATACGACTCGAGTCAAACTCATCACCCTACAGTTACCTCGTACACTTGCGAGCAAACTGACGTGCTTTTAAATTATTTATTAAAACGGGGTGCACAAAAGTTTGAGTCAAAAATTTGGCGCCGTTGCCGGGGAAGCAACGAGTAGGAATTAAAGATGTTTTTCGATTTATTTTCTGTTTAATTTATTATTTAATTTGCTTTTACTTGATTTTTGCCATTTGGTACGTTGACGTGTTGTTGAGTTTATGCAAGGAAGGCGATCACTTCAACGCGACCWTGTSCCMTTCATCGACAACATTCACCRTTCAAATCCRCCAAGACCAAGACCCGTTCTTATTCCCGAGGACAATTCCTCGACAGCAACCGATTTTGCTTGCGATCAAGTTCCCAGCATCATGTTAGGAGCACAATCAGTTCGAAACGGCGATTCACCACCGAGATCACCACCACGCCCCATTCGAGCTGGGTATGGTAGTGAACCAAACAAGTCACACTCTACTAGACGCGACGAAAGGAGAAACGAAGGAGTTAACCAGCAGCACAACATAGTCAATCACCCACTCAACATGGAGAATTTGAGGCAAAACGAAGAGATGAACAACAATGTCATGCGTCAGCACAACGTCGAGAACGTGGCATTTAGGAATGAGGATGTTTTTCAGCGAAACACCTATGTTAACAATCAAAGGCACGTGAACGAGTGGTTGGAAAATCAAGATCATGGTTACGAGCAAAACAATTTCGGAAGGAGATACGAGCGCGAGCACCGTTACGCGCATAACGACCACTACGAAAGAGCATATGACCAAGTTCGAGAACCAAGGGGAGATCGGGCACTTAGACAGCGTGACTTGGCACGTCCAAAGGTTGTACCCTTTAGGTCCGCCATTGTTCTTGGACCTACCGCAAGGGCAGTCGAGATCAAACCGCATCAACTCAACCTATTCCCAACCTTTCATGGGAATGCGCATGAAGACCCTTTGGCATTTTTAAATTATTTCGTTGATGAAGTTGGCCGATTCGTAGTTCATGGCCTTCATCAAGAAGAAGTCCAGATGATTTGTTTTCCATACAGCTTGAAGGACAAGGCAAAGTCATGGCTACTGTCCTTAGAGCCTGGTTCGTTAACCGACTGGGATATGATTAGCGAGAAGTTTCTAAACCAATATTATTCAGCCCAAACGACGGGGCATCTTTGGAGGCAAATTTCTACTTTCGAGCAGTTAGAAGGAGAGCTATTTCACGAAACGTGGGAGCGCTACAAAACACTTTTGCAAGCTTGCCCCCACCACAATTATTATCCGGAGATGACTAACCAGTTTTTTTCGATGGATTATTGGACCATGGGAAACGAGTGGTAGAGATAGCAGCGGGAGGAGATTTTGGAGATTTGACAGCACACGAGGCAAGACAAGTGTTGGAGAAGCAGTGCGAAAAGTCTAGACAAACCAATTCTCGGCCTCGTAAGATGAGAGTTAACGAATTTTCCATTCCTGATCCCGATTTAGATGATGGAAAGTTAGTTAAGGCGAAATGTGAGGAGATTTTCGACGAGAAATTAGCTGCTTGGAAAGCCGAGCGAGCTAGCAAGGCCGCTGCACAGAAAATGGCTGCGAATTGCAACCAGTGTGGATCCCTCCAGCATTTAGCAGACGCATGTCCTAACAACAGTGAGCAGCAAGAGGAGGTAAATGCGATCCAGAATTATTCAAATCAAAAGAAGTACACACCACAACGTGACAATCCTCTTTTCAAGTGGGGTCCGGGCAATCCAAATCATATGTCGCCCGATCCACAATTTCCCCCACCGCATTATGCTCAAGTACCAGTCCCACCGGTACAAAATAACTTTCATACACAAGGGCAGACGTCGAGTGAAACTCAACCAAATGATCAGCTGTTGGTTTGGCAGCAGAATCAAGTGGCTGAGACAATCAGTAATAGAGAAGGGCTTACAAAAGAAAATGCAAAGATAGACGAACTTTCAAAGAAGGTGAGCGGAATAGACCAACTATCAGGTATTGTGCATGATCTAGCTAAAAACATGGATAGAATGGAGAGGACTATGAGATAAATAGCAACCGATATTGCTAGGTCAAATAAGGAGAAAGACAAGCTACCAAGCCAGCCGGAGCAAGCGTCGGCAATTCACGTCCTTCGCAGTGGGAAGAAGATCGACAATGGCAGAGAGAACCAAGATGAGGAGCTTGTTCCTAAACCAGTGGGCAAGCTACATAAATCCGCCAATAGATATGTTCCTGGTTCTATTCAAGGGAAGATTCCGAGCGACACCTCTGGCATCAATGAACCGCCGCAACCGAAGCAAACAACGATGCAGTATAAGGATGATGTTCCTTTTCCGAGCCGATTACGTCCAGCAAAAGAGAACAAGAAATTCATGGAATTGTACAATCTCTTGAAGAATGTGAATATAAACCTGCCACTTTTAGAAGTGATCAAGACGATGCCCGCCTACGTCAAGTTTTTTAAGGAGCTTGCCTCGAGAGAGAGACGTTTAGTGACAACTCAATACGTTCCGTTACCGAAGGAAATTAGCGCAATTTTTAAGAAACCATTACCGCCTAAGGAACGCGATCCTGGCAGTTTTTGCATAACGATTTCACTAGCTAATGGGAAGAAGGCAGTAGGTATGTTGGATCTTGGAGCGGGCGTTAATCTAATGCCGTATTCGCTTTATCAAGATTTTGATCTTGGATCCATCAAGCCGACAACCATGCGCCTACAGTTGGCTGATCGCTCGACCCGATGACCCTTGGGAGTAGTCGAAGATGTTTTAGTGCAAGTTGGAGAGCTCGTAATTCTGGTTGATTTTGTGGTTATGGACATTGGTGAAGTTCCGACTGAGGACAACGAGCACACCATTTTATTAGGGCGACCATTCATGGCAACTTCCCATACTCTTATTGATGTTCATAAAGGGGGAATGACGATGACCGTTTTGGGCGAAACAGTGACCTTTTCTCTGAAAGATATTCACAACACTCCCTCTCCTATTATGCAAGAAGAAGATTCGTTCGATGACCCCATTGTATCGTGCGTGAACGAATTACGAGAAATCGCGACTTTGAGTAAGTTAGGCGACGGATACGACGCCGGAGTTTCTATCAAGGGAAGGGACGAGCGAGTCAATTCGTGTAAAGATCACGAGTCCAATGATCATATGCACTTAAGTGGAGAAGAATTGATCGAGTTGTTGGGTATAGACATGCGCGACATCGTGGCAGAATTTGGAGAAAATTTTGATAAGGAGTGTTCGCACGAATCCGAGCAAAGGTTGGAGTCGAAACCACCGATAAATCGTTCAAGGCACGATTTCCTCGACCATAGCGAAAATTTCACTTTCAAAAAGAACACGGGCAAGGAGTGTTTAGGCGATTGGGCGAAGGAGATGAAGAAATCAAGAAAGGTTCGCACGAGTGAAGTCAAGAACTCGCAATTTGAGGTTGGAGACTTAGTCTTGTATAATAACGAACGTAAGTACGACCCAGCCGATTTTGGAGCTTCATGGAGCGGACCATTCTCGATTAAAGAATTTGATGAGTACGGCGTAGCCACGTTGTACGATGAGATTGGCAAATCGTCCTTTCAAGCTCACAAGCATAGATTGAAGCCTTATCATGACAGACGAGGTAAAAATGGCAATTGCAAGATGGTGGAGTTTGGAGATCCACCGTACGTGGGGAGATAAACGAGCAAGACAGCGTCGAGCAAGCGACGTTAAAATTTGCGCTTCTCGGGAGGCAACCCGAGCAATTGTATCCTTTTATACCTTATTTCTTTTTTATTTAATTTTTATTTTTGATTTTTATTTGTTTAAGAACAGATGGAGAACTCGGACGAGGAGAATTGAACGAACGAGCGAAGGAAAAGACGCCCAGGAATCCGCCCGCGTCGACGCCGAGCATCTGCTCGCGTCAGTCGACGCGAAGTCGACGCAAAATGCCGAAGAATCGTCTTATGTCGCGTCGACTGACGCGGCGTCGACGCCAGATGCCTGGACATTGACGTTCTATCGCGTCGACTGACGCGGCGTCGACGCAAATCCAGACCCAGCCCAAAAACGTTTAAAAATCAGATTTTGGCCCACGACCCGACCCATATGTGTGTGACCCGCGGGATTGGCCCAGGAATCTATTTAAAAACAGCTTCTTCTCTCCCTTTGCTCACTTTTCTTTTTTTTTTTCAAATTTCATATTTTCCTTTCTCTCTTGCAAAAATTTGTCTTCCATCAATTTCCAGGAATTAAAGCACTACAACACCGCCAAACCCAGAGATCATCTCAATTCATATACGTCAACACATCCGAAACGGGCTACAAGGTTTGGGGCAAATTCCGGGCTAAAAAGGTTGAAGCAAATTTGGGCACCAATCCGGAACACGGGCAAAATTCGGGCTACAACTCGTTGAGGTACTTCGCTTGAAACTATCTTGGGATCATATTATTGTTGTTGTCGGTTGTGTGGGAAGTTTTTGGTGCTAGAGTTACTCAAGTTCTTAGTTGGTTGAACACGCACGCCAAGTGTTCGACAAAATTCCCCAAAGAGCAAAGAGTCTTATTTTTCAAGGTTTTTCAATCCCGTTCACTTCGTATTGATTAATTATGTCTCGAGCGGAAAACGCAAGGATATTTCGGGGAAATATGGAGCACCGTTCCCGATTTTTGATAAAAAGGAAGGGGACATGTTTAAGAACATTCGAAAATGGGGATTTGCTACGCACCGGACTTTGAACGTCCAAGGGATTGCGGATGAGGCCTCGAATGGGTCGGACCACCACACCGATCTTTCGCGATATGTGGATGGCCTCGGTTGTGGGTACTTTGCCCAAATGCACTTGCCCGGTTTTCGAGAACTCATGCTCGAGTTTTTCTCGACTTTGGCGATTCGGAACGACGAGACATTCTCTTGTCGGCTAGGAGGGAATGATGTGGTTGTCGACGAGGAGATTTTTGGCAACATTTTTGGTTTCCCGACCGTAGGGGACCACCCGGTTGGAGTTCAAGGCTTCGACTTAGCCTCTTTTTGGGGGATGATTACCGGGGGAAACACGGGGGATTGTAAGAGATTTCCTTGCCTCGAGGATTCGAGACGACGCCCTCTATGTCGCCTACAAGATTCTCGCGCACATCATTCTATGCAAGAATGAGGGCCACTTACGCGACTAAAGCCGAGCTTTATGTTCTACAATGCCTCATTGATGGTCGTCAAGTCCGGTTGTACCCACTTATTTTTCTAGGACTTTACAATGTCACCAAGGGTACTCTGGGAAGCAAGTCGCCACTTCTCTCATTTGCGCCATACATTACCAGCCTCGCCCGTCACTTCGGGTTCGATCCGGCCGGAAGCGGACTTAGCCCGCTTGGGACCTCTTCACTACCACTCGCGCGTGCGCCGGCACCCCGAATGAGGTCGTCGACTAGAGGAGGATCTTCGTCTCGACTACACGACGAAGATGATGATGGCGACGAGGATATGGAGCAAGCCCGCCGTTCTACTTCGGGGCCGAGTCCCGATTGGGGGCAATTTTTCGAGGAGAACCGAGCATTTCAAGTGAAGATATTCGATAAGCTCCAAATTATCGACGAGAAGATTGATGTGAACCACGACCAAAAACCGTCGGAGCTTGAAGAAGATGCGAGCTCGCATTTCGAAGCTCGAGGAGTGATTTGAGGTGGCATACCCCACACCGAGCATGGATGTCAACCCCGAGGATGATGAGTCCCGCGAGTTCTAAACTTGTTCTATCTTTATTTTTATTATTTATGCTTTCTTTATAAAAAAATAATAAAAAAAAATGGAAAATTTAAAATCCAAAAATATTGTTATTTTCTTTGTTTTTGTGTGTTTTATTTTTCTTTTAGGGCAATTCGTATCACGAACGTTGAAGAAGTGGCCAATTACACGACTAGCGGCTCGACTACTATTATTTCAGGGATGTTTTCTTTTTCCTTCCTCTTTTTGATTTTTGGATGTATTTGTGGCAATCCGGAGATTGCCCGGATTTTTAGAGGGGGGGGTGGTCGAGTATGATTTGTATTTATTAATTGTGTAATTTTATTTGATACTTGGCATGTAATAATTATTTGCTTAAATGTGATTAATTGCTATTCCTACGCTTAATTGTGTTTGTATGGCATGCCTGTCGAAGTTGACTTAAGTATGATTATTTGTTTTTGTCTTTGAGTATGATTTGTATTGATTAATTGTGTAATTTTATTTGATACTTGGCCTGTAATAATTATTTGCTTAAACGTGATTAATTGCTATTTCCTACGCTTAATTGTGTTTGTATGGCATGCCTGTCGAAGTTGACTAAGTATGATTATTTGTTTTCGTCTTTGAGCGTGCATAAGTGCATAATTTTTCAAAATTTATAATTTATATATTGTAAAAATGGTACTTGGACGCAATCGATTTCGCAAAACCTTAAAAACAGCGTCATTTCAAAATTTTTTCATGCAAAAAGCCAGCGAGTAGCCTGAGTGTTCATCATCTTTGCATGTGCTTGAATAAGTTTCAGTTTTGATATCTCTTTGAAACCGCTGTGTGTAGTCGACTTTGAAAATGACGTTAAGGCACATATAAAACCCTATTCCGGCCATATCCATAAATTTTTAGCCACTATAAATTCCGAATGAGCCAATCATAGCCAAATAATCCATGCCTATAGCCATGAGTGTTTTTGAGACGCCCTACTAACCCATTAAAAGCGTGGGGTAGGAGTTCGTTATCTTTATTGGTTATTTGAGTCTTGGGAATTTTTATTAGGAATTTATTTATTATTTTGTAATAAAAGACCACCATCCGAAAAAGAAAAAAAAAATAATAATAAAGACCCCATAAAAAGAATAAAAGGGGAACCCCATAAAAAGAAAAAACGGAAAAAAAAATGGTAAGAAAGATGGTGGGTCTTGTGTTATTAATTGCCTACGCGCTTGTGAAGGCTTGAATTTAATTGTTTATTTTATGAAGCCTTATGTTTAAAAGGCAAAAGAGTTGTGATTAAGTGGTTTGAGCTTATAGTCGGTTTTACGGTTTGCGAGTTGAGGAATAGCCTATATTTAAAAGGCTACGTTATGAGAGTTAAGTGAGGTTTTTATTTTTGAGCGAGGTGAAGCAAATTGCTTCGTTTTTAGGTTAGGTTGAGTGAGTTATTGATCATGTTTGATCATGAGTTAGCCACACGACTTATATATTCCATACCCGTCCAAAGAGCCTTACATTACAACCCGTAAAGACCTTTTCTGATTCTTAGTTTTGACAGCACACTTAATTCGCGATTGAAAAGAGATTGATTTTCTGTGCTTATTTACTGTGCTTGTAATTGTATGATTTGAGTGTATACACATCCCATGCAGAAAATACTTGAGTGCTTTTGAGCGTATCTTATATATATTATCCTTCGTGAGGAAGCATGATTTTATTTTGAAGCGACAATGTAATAATGGTCAAGTGTTTGACGTTGCGTGACTTGTACCTATATTTTCAAAATTACGTATGTAGCATAGCACGACTCTTTGCTTGAACTTATTTTCATTCTAGTTATACTTCGAAATTATCGTTTTGTTCGAGGACGAACAAAACCAATAAAGCGTGGGGTAGTTGATTAGAGTAGATTTGTCCTTATTTTTATTAGCTTTTTAGTTCGTTTTTCTATTTGTTTTTGGTATAAGTTGGATGATTTAAGCATAATTCCGTAATTTTATAATTCCAGCTTATTTTACCGCATTTTGATCTTAATTGATGCAATTAGGTGATGTTTCGTTGTTTTTTCACCTTACAGCTAAGTAACCGGAAGAGTTTAGCACGTAAAAGACGAAGTTCGATGTTCAAGAATAGAAGAACAAGCTTTCCGGTGAAACGAGTAGCAAACGATCGAGAAACGGAGACCGGACGCTCAGTCGCGTCGACTGACGCGACCGTCGACGCACGTCGACGCGAGCCATGTCAGCGAGTCGTGACCGCGTCAGTCGACGCAACGTCGACGCTACGTTCTGAAGCGTCGATGTCGACGCACAAGGTCGACGCAACGTCGACGCTAGCTGCTGAAGCGTCGATGTCGACGCACCCGTCGACCGCTCCTGCCATGCCGACGCGCGCACCTGCCGACCAAGTCTGCCGGGTCCCGCCGAGCGCCAGCTCGCGTCAGTCGACGCTACGTCGACGCACCGTCGACGCGACGGCCCAGAATTCGGAAATTAGGGTTTCTTGTGGCGCCAAGACTCCTAGTATCTATAAAAACCTCATTTTTCGGATTTTGGGGAGAACACAGAGAGTGTGCCACGAGAGATACATCTATCCTAGGGTATTTTAGCATTCAACAACAATAAATCCACGTCTTATAACAAGATTTGGAGACGCGGATCAAGGATCAAAGTTCTACGCATCCGAGACACCGATTTCGCGCTCGAGAATCCATATTCGCCCAAGATCAGCGTTCAAACTCCGAAATAACTGGAGCTTTTCATTGCTTTCCTTAGTTTCAATAAGTTTTCTAAACTCTTAGATAATTTTCTAGTTAATTGTTTAGATAAATTTTTAGTTAATCCTAATTTTAATTAGTTTAATAGTTTCTTATGCTTGGATATTGGATATTGTTAATTTAGTTTATTTACGCGATTTAGTTTATGCTTTAGTTAATGTTCTTGGATTCGCATGATTCAATTGCTTAGCGATAGTTTCTTTAATTCATGCTTTAGATACGATAATTAGCTCTAAGTCTTCGTAGCGTTAATCGATAATTTAGTTATTGCTCTTAGTTGATAATTTAGAATAATTAGTTTAATCAGCTTTAGTTTACTGCTTAGTTCGTAGTTGATAATCTAGTTAAAGTGATTAGTTTAATTATTGCTTTAGCTATAATGATCAATTCAATCCATTTAAAACCCCAAATGTATATGTATGTTATTCGTAATTGAGAAAAACATCTGAAAGACCGAACAGTTGTTTTCTCGAGAGATACGACTCGAGTCAAACTCATCACCCTACAGTTACCTCGTACACTTGCGAGCAAACTGACGTGCTTTTAAATTATTTATTAAAATGGGGTGCACAAAAGTTTGAGTCAGTGGCCGAGAAAAAGTCGTAAGTAAAGAGGGGGAAAAGATTGATGTATACATCTCAAGGAAAGGAATGGCCAATATAAACCCGTTTGGAGGCGTAGGGTTCGGAGAAATGAAAACCACCAAGAGCTGTCAAAGTAAAACCAAGCCAATGAGATAGGGGCGGAAATAACAAAGCAACGGCACACAGACGGGGTAAAAGGTTTTGTTCTTTCCAGACGGGTCGGCTTGCTGGGCTTTTGTTGTGGGCCTGGGGAAGCAATATGGGTGGCCCTTCTTATTAATCATTTGGGCCAACTCCACATTCTCCACCTCAGCCCAAATTCTACGTGTCGATCCGGTTTGCAATTAGGATCCAAATAGGATTCTCATCATCGCCGTCCCAGTACCTGCATAAACAAAAGATCTTAACGGGAAAGTTAGTACAGATACCAAGAAAAGAAAAACAAAAGAAATTGCATATTTAACAAATACGCCTTACCTCCCACTTACCGTCGCGGCCTAATCGGCCGTGTCGAAGTTCAGAATGGTCAAACACGTTCGTAATTTGCTCGCGGGCAAACACTTGGTGATCATATTGGCAGGGTTGTACTCAGATGGTATTTTCTCAAGATCGCTAACACGGTCAGCAACAATGTCACAAATAAAATGTAAACGCACATCTAAATGCTTAGTACGATCATGAAAAATAGGATTTTTGCACAATTGAATCGTAGCTCGATTGTCGAAAAATAAAACAACAGATATATCAGAACACTTAACAAACACCTTCAAAACAACTGAGTATAAACTTCCAATATATCTAACTTTTGAGGGACTGAACCAAGACCTTGAATTTGGAGCCATAATCTCATTGTACCAAAAAAACAAATCAACCAAACATGACGTCATAAAATCATTCACGGAACAATTGAATGAACAAAAACCCAAACTTTTGTAGAAGAAACCCATTGTGCGCTGTTAATAAAACTTGAAGATATTACGAAATCTAGTCTTCGTATTTTGGGGCACACACCGCACACTAACATTCCCGTCATGGAGAAAGGCCGAAAGGCCATAGAGAAAATAAACGATGAAATGGGCTTAGCTTTCGTCGAGCAAGAACTACAGTAAACTTTTCATGTGAACCAGCTGAGACCTATCAGCCCGGGCTCGACATACCGTATTTGAAATCAAAATAGAATTAAAATTCGAAAAAGAAAAAAGAAACTTATTTGAATTTAAAATAGGATTGTAGTCCTAACCCAATTAGAATTCGAACACAATTCTATTTAATACGAAAGTTCATCGCTTCTGTTTTGAATTTGGGTTTGTTTACCATAAAAATAAAGTTTTGGGATTTGGATTTGCCATGGCGTCTCCATCTTCTTCGGTTGGATCTGTTAAAAGTCCGTTTGACGAAACGGAATCTTGCAGGAATAGGGTCAAAACGTGGGGCAATAAGCGCTTGCGCATCGCTGACCCCGATATCTTCGAGATAATGGAGAAGGAGAAAGAGAGGCAGCGTAAAGGGATTGTGTTGATTGCGTCGGAGAATTTTGTCTACAAAGCTGTAATGGAGGGTTTGGGGAGCCACCTAACGAATAAATATGTTTTAAGTGCTATTGGGGAAAGAGACTTCGGTGGGAATCAGCATATAAATGAAATTGAAACACTTTGTCGCCAGCGGGCTTTGGCTGCTTTCGGGCTCGATCCTGAAAATTGGGGCGTTAATGTACAGCCTTATTCGTGTACGTCTGCCAATTTTGCGGTGTATACCGGGCTTTTGCAACATGGTGATAGGATAATGGGGCTCGGCGTAGCCTCCGGCGGGCACTCAAGTCATGGATGCAGGCGTAAGAAGTCTAAGGCATCGTTTTTTTTTTCAGAGCATGTCGTATAAGGTGAACCGACAGACGGGGTATGTTGACTATGATAAGCTTGAAGAGAAGGCATTGGCTTTTCAGCCCAAGATATTGATTTGTGGTGCGAATTCGTATCCTCGGGAGTGGGATTACGCGAGGTTCAGGCTGATAGCGGATAAGTGCGGTGCGGTGTTGATGTGCGACATGTCTCAGATTAGCGGTCTCATAGCTGCTAAGGTGAATTTCTTTTTGACCCTATTGACTTACTAGTATTCTTGTGCTTTTAACTTATATGTGCCTGGTTAGGATAGGGATAATTTTTGTATACTTATTAACTTTTGTCTTATTTCAATTCTGTGAGTAGTAATTAATCCCATAGCATGTTTGAATCTGTCCTGATGGTACATTATGTTTTTATTAAGAGTTTCACTTGCCTTGATTGTAAGGTTTTTTGAACTGTAAATTGAATTTATGACATGGGAGTTGTATTCATGCGTACAGTATTATTGCAAGGATTTCTTGAATTGCTGTTTTTCCCATGTAAATATATTTGGCCCATAGGAATATGCATATGCATTGAATATTGCGTTGTTGTTTAGCATACTGGGGAAATTGGGACCTAAGCATCCCGTCTTTAAATGATGGTCAACTGAGCAACATGAAGTCTAGTGTCTTAGCTTCTATGTCAGAATATACTTTCTTGTTTTCATTAGATTTGTTTTTGCTCTTGGGTATACTTGATTTACTTACACGTGCAATGATTGTTTTTATGCAGGAGTGTGTAAGTCCTTTTGAATGGTGTGATGTAGTTACCACCACGTCCCATAAGATTCTTCGAGGTCCTCGGGGAGGAATGATTTTCTATAGGAAGTGTTTAAATCAAGGTGATGACAATGATATTGAGGAGAAGATAAACGTTGGTATTTATCTAGCGATGCAAGGTGGGCCACACAATAATAACATTGCGGCCCTTGCTATAGCCCTGAAACAAGTGGCTTCTCCTGAGTATAAGATGTACATGCAACAAGTGAAGAAAAATGCTCAGGCTTTAGCATATTCTTTATTGAGGATGAAGTTTAGACTGATAACTGGAGGCACCGATAATCATATGGTTCTTTTGGATCTAAGAAAGTTTGGATTGTCAGGCATGTCTCTTCTACATATTATTTCATTCTTATTCGTATTTCTGCAAAATTGTGTTGGTGTCTGTGTAAGTGGATTTTACAATCAACTGATAATATATATATCCATCAGTGTATTCTAATCTGGTTGTTATTATTATGTGCAGGTGAATATTTTGAGAAGGTTTGCGAGATGTGTGGCATTACTCTTGGAATCTTAGCAACTTCTGACGATTTTACCCTGGGGGGCGTAAAGATTGGTATGCCAATTGCAGCTTATGGATCTGTGATACATATATGCTGTGATTTTGTGTGCAGTATGGTAGCATTAATCTCTTATTATATTGGTGCAGCTACACCTGCAATGACATCAAGAGGTTGTGATGAGCGTGATTTTGAGATCATGGGTATATTTCTTGCTAAAGCTGCACACATTGCATGTTCAGAGCTTAAAGTGCACAAGGTACGCGAGGAACTCCCAAAATCTCTTCTCAAGGTGCTTGAAAATAACAAACAAATCATTGAGCTCCGAGCACTTGTAGAAAAATTTGCATCTCAATTCCCATTGCCGGGTTTTGATGAGTAAATTGGTCCACTCGGGGGTGTGGTACATTTGTAAAGTGGTGATGTTATTGGGTGTCTGAATCCAGCGTTTGCTTACTTTGCCGTAATTTAGGTAGTCATGATGGGCTTGGTGGTTTTATTTATATATGTATTGTCTGAAGACTTTGCTATGCATAATTCATCCTGCTTTTGTTTTGTTCTGTTCACCGAGGGTGCTCAATTTACTAATTTATGAGAAGTCTCACTTATTTTTCCTTCACGGTATATACTTTTACATAATTTTGTATTTTTTGTCAAGTTTGTTGCAAGAGTTACGGGGTTTTGCATCTGAGACAGCTATCTTTCTCAACCCCAAACACACGAAAGATTTATGTCGAATTATGGATGGAACACTTTACAACTTTTGATGGTCAAATTTACATTTTACGGAGCCCGTTATAGGGGAACATATAACGGGGCCTTCTATATGTTGCGACGAATTAATTGTGATTTAATTCTTTCGCCAGATTCAGTCCCTTATTTCTTTAGTGATTTTTTCGGATAGGAATTGAGATTGCCTGAAAAGTTTTTTTTTTTTTTTTTTTTTTTCTTCGTGGAGTTCCTATTGTTGGCTTGGTTTCAAGGTTTCCACTTGGCAACTTGGCATCATGGTTTTTGTTCTGATGCAATCTTAAGTTCTCATTATTAAATTATGTTTTCTTTTTGCTTGTTCCATTACGGTTTTATCAAGATATGGATGTATGTACGTATACATGCTTTGGAAATCTTGTTGACGTTTGAATGAGTAACGAGTAAGATTTTTTTGAGACCGCTTTTTTCCTTTCTTTCTCCTTCCTCTTTTTTCTTTTTTTTTTTTTCTTTTTTTTTTGTGTGTGTGTGTGTGTGTAAAGCTCGGTGAAATTGTGGAAAACTCTCTACTAATTGTTCTCGATGCTTTTTAAGAAAACACAAGTTATTTTGTATCAAATTAATCTTCAATTTAAATTTGACATAGAAAGGTCCAATGTAAGCATTATAAATAGAACGTGGATATACGCACTCAAAATATTATTAGTTGACTTCAATTGATAAGAATACTCGAAATAATTTTAAAATACATTTATTTTTACTAAATTAACCACAATAACACTCCATTTTACCCCCATATAATATAATAAGTAATATAATAGTAAAATTAAATAAATAGAATAATAATAAAATAAATGTAAAACAAAAAGGATAAATATTTTTTTTAACCCCGTACAAATAATGCCACATTTAGACTTAGTTTGTCTTTTGCCACAACCATAGTCTGTATGTTGAAACTCGTGTAGAATACGAGACAAATTTTTTTTTATGAACCACCAAGCAGGGCTTTTGTAGTCTGCACAATATATATAGGATAAACATGTTCTTCAGTTGCTCTTGCATTTTCAATTTTTAAAATTATTGCGAAAACTTAATAAGAACGCCATGGTTGGTCCTCCTCTTTCTAATTAAGGTGAGTCGATGGAGAACCTTTCAGTTATTCTCACTTTCTCGAATCATATTTGATTTATTTATTTTTACTCTTATTTTCATGCTTTTCCAAATGCATGAAAACATATACTCAAAATAGTACATAAGCATGGATTATCAATCGTGGTGACGTGAATTTCATTTTGAGAACTCGATTTTCATTTTGTGACAGGTCGTCAGATTTTTATGGCTGCTTTTGAGGGAGACCTGGAACGTCTTAAGAGTAAAATATCCTTCTTTCTTCTTCTTCTTCTTCAGAAATCAGTATTGTGGTAAGGTTACATAGGATAGGAGGATTTTGCATTAATATATAGGGGAGATACCTCACTTATTCATTTATTTTTCATATTTCTCAGGCAAACACTTGTGTTAGGCCAGATTAACGGGTCATGATCCGTTAGGCCATCTGACCCAATACTATAATGTATCAGTTTTTGTACTGTGATGTATTGGTTTTTGTACTGTAAAATATTAGTTTTTCATAAATATCTGACCCGTGCTATGATATATTAGTTTTTGTACTGTAATATTTTGATACTATGATATATTGGTTTTTTATTATAATGTATTGATTTTTACACTATAATATATTGATATGAAATTTTGATATGACAGATAATCTGTTATTACGGTCTAACAAGAGTATTGCCCTGTTTCTCAAATGGTAGTATCTTTCATCTATATTCTGATATCTTCTCTCTACCGTCCATAATATAAATAAATAGTTTCTTCATCCCACTATATTTTCTTCACCATACTACAAATGCAAGCTTACTCCGAGTGCTACCTGCAAGAGACGGACATAATGTTGATTGGTTTATTTGTCTTCCTTTTCTTCCAAGGTATGATTAATTTTTTTTATTTATTATTTCTTTTCGTGATATTAATGATGATTCAAAAGTTACTTTATAAAAATTTAACAAGTGCAACCATCATTTATATAGTGTACAGTTGAAAAGTTAGAAGTTGCTTTTGAAGGGAGTAATATATGAAAAAAGTTGTGTTTGCATGTATAATCCTCCTAAATTTACACAGTGATTCCCAAATAATTTAATCTAAATTTTTACGGCATGTTTGGATTAAGATTTATTGGAAATTTAAATCATAATATTCAAGTATTGAGATTTGTGAAAGATGAGATTTACTTGTTGTAGAATTTAGAGTTCTTTACTTCTTGCGGTAGATGTCAATTCATATTTGAACAGTAGATGCTATTGTATCATTATATTGTACTCCCTCCATCCCAAAATGATGGTCCTGCGGTTGGTTTCACACAGATTAAGAAATGAGTAGTTTATATAGTTAAGTCAATAATTTAGTTAGTATTTTCCAATTATACACTTCTTGAATTTATTAATATCAATTAATAATTATAAAAATCAGTGTTGGAATTAGTATATTTGTTATTGGAATAGTAAGATTTTGCATTGTAATCATTAATTCTCAACTTACGAGGTAGAAAACTAGTATTTCAAAAATATTAATTAAGGGTACGTGTGTAAATGAAGAATTAATGATATGTTAAATATGGTAACTGGACTATCTTTGTGGGACGGACGAAAATGGAATATTGGACTATATTTGTGGGACGGATGGAGTAATTATTTAAATTTAAAAGGGGACATAGACATAATGTAACTAAAGAGAGTAAAATAAGAGACAATATAGTAAATACGATAGATATATGATATGCATAAGGTTCTAGAAAGTGTGGGTTGAGTATTTGAATTTTGAGTTTTAAAACATATGAGTATTCCTAATTCACAATCCAAATCTAGCATTTCAAATCGTTGTCCAAACATAGCCTAAAGCAATACCAAATCTATAAACTAATTCACGTTTTGAAAGACAGCAAGAATTATCTAATTTAATTAAATTCAATTCCAAGCAATTTAACCATAACCTCAATTTGATTGGCCGAAATGTCCTCATAATTAAAACCCTCAAGAATGCAAAGCGAACAATAGAATTTCCCTATTGGGTTTGATCTAAATCCGGATGATTTATGACGTCATCTATCAAGATTGCATGCAACTCATTCTACTTGTGTGTGTACTGCTTTACTCCATTTCGTTAGATTAAAAGTGAAGAACAAACTCAATTCAACATATTAGTAATATACAAATATTATTAAACACAAGTAAATCAAATGAAAAGCGTACTATATAGTATAAATCAATCATTGATAATCACAAGTTAAATCTATGGTTAATCACATCCAAACACAAAGGAGTTTAGTTCATAAAATTTTTGAATTTAGAAAGTGTAATTGATAAAACTAATGATGGAGAATCATGTCTACAAGTTTTGTATTGAAAAAAAAAAGTTTGCTTTCCTAATGAATTTTCGATGGCGTCTTGAGTTTTTCTTCAATCTCCGCTTCGATTGCTTCTAATTTCTAACTCTCGCTTGTTATGAAGACTCCCAAGAAATTTTGTTGCCTCTGAATACCCAGAAAAACTTCCTAGGTGTGTCTTTTACAGTTCCCTAAGTTTTCCTAAAATACCCCTGAAAAATGCACAAAACGAGCCGAAACATAAATTATGCGAATAGGACTAAAAACACGCATGCAGGCCCTAAGTACGGCTTGATAGCTCGAAACTCAATCAGGACGTGTACAAGCAAAACTAGGATAACGCCGAGAAACTCTTTCGTGCTTCAAACCAGGGTTAGGTGGAACTTTCCTCTATTTTTCTCGTTCTTGTCCAGTTTTTTCAAGGTCAAAAGCGTAGGTGAGATTAGAAAATTCCCTCGGGACGCATTTTCTCAACATGTGACTATTTAACCCGTTTGATATGTGTTTTCTTCTTGACGAACCTTCTCTCTTCTTGAACTCGTACCAATAATCACATTTTGCTCTAGAGTCATCTAAATTAGTTCTCTTTATCATACCCACAACGCAAAAAATATTGAGAAAACATGCCAAGGCATACGGAAAGTACTAAACTAAACACTTGGTGTAAAACTAGAAGGTTTATGGATTAACGAATATTTCTAAGATTCACGATGTTGATAATCAATGTTACCAACATCAGTTAACAACATCGACCAGAGTAAATTTAAACTTATGCAGTGGAAATTAAAAAACGAGAATACGATTAAACAAATTCAGTTCACAAGTAAAAGTACTTGTGAACTTGGGTGTACAAACCCGAAAACCATATTACTTTCTTTTTAAGTTCAATACAAAATATAAAGTAATATATGAAAACTAAATATCAAGAAACTTGATACTAAATACTTGTTCCCAAAATGGCAAGATCTTCTCCGTCGGTCACGCAACTTCAAAGATCTTGTTTATCACGATCTTTGGCTCCAAGTAACTCTATCGTGTTCTTCTTCTCTTGTGCGTCTTCCTTGCGTCTTCCGTCCTTCAAGAAATCCCGTGCGTAAATCTCTAAAAATCGTGTGCAAGTATTAGGAGTTCTTGTGTCTTAAATAGACAACCAAGAATCCTAAACTTGGTAAAATCCTAAAAACAAATCTTAAATACAATCTAGGAATAATTAAAGTCTTGTGCATAAATTAGGAAACATAATATTGTCCTAAATCTAGTTTCCTAACTTATTTTGTGCCCAAGAAAGGCAAATAACTAAATAGGAATTATTGCCAAGAATAAATTCCTCAACAATCTCCCCCTTTTGCCTTTCTGGACAAAACACTAAGACGCAAACACAAATGAAAATAAAAATACTAACTCCCCATAAGATAGAAAACTCCCCCTAAACAAAATACCCAATGTTATTAAAACTCAAACCAACATTACAAACCAACATTGTTCAAAATAACCAGCACTTCACAAAATAAACAGAGTAAAGGAACTTAATGATTTCGAATCCTCTTTGACCTTCGAGGAGATGTCGAAGTTCCTTCACCACTCTTCTTCTTCTTCTTCTCCCTCATTTTCATCATTCTCTTCAAAGCCTTGTTGCGCGCTCGAATTCGCTTCCTCCTCTTCTCTTGAGCAAGGCTCGCCAAGGCTTCAGCAGCAACAGCATCATCATCCTCGTTCTCGGCATTATCTTCAGCAACATCAGCAACATCCTCTCCCTCTATGTCCGCGTCATCAACATCCTCTCCCCCTTTTTGACCAGAAAGGGAAAGGGCCTCCAAAAGCGAGCGACGAAGCGCCTGTAGCTTAGTAACCTGCAGGTCAATAGAAGCAACATGCGCACGCAAGAGCTGCGCAGAAATGCGGACCATGTTGGGATCATCCCTCCCAACATCACTATCAACATCAGCTTGGACTGGAGCTTGCCAAGGCAAATCGATCACCCTAGCACCAGTAGTATGTTGACCTCGGAAAGCAAACCAATCCGCATCACCAGTGAGCATATTATCTGGGAGAAGCGTCAGACCTTGGTTCTTCAACAAGCTGAAAATAAGAGAGGGAAAACACAACGAGGCAGCAGACCTTGATGTGGCAAGCTTAGTCACAATATCAAAAACATGTAGACCGAAACTGAACTTAATACCCTTCCCAAGCTTAAACAAAAACTGGGCCTGAGGCCGAGTCACACATGTGGTGTTCTTGGAAGGGACCCAGTTGCAAAGAGCCACTTTGTGCATAATAGAATAGAGAGACGAGAGCCTAGTGCTCGGCAGTTGCTCAAACCAGGAATGCACCATACCACCAGATAAAAAAGACACAACCTCATCCATATCATCCACATCAGACACACCCCGAAACGGTTCAGTCCCAAAGAACTCATCAATCAGATCAGGGGTGAAAGTAAAAACACGACCACGTACAAAAACTTTGCCACAGTTCACAGAGCCCAAATCAACAATCGAGGACAACATGTTCGCATAGAACTCAAGAACTATGTCCCTAAAAAATGGTACGGCAGTGGAGACTGTGGAATACATACCGTGAAATCGGAGGTAGGCTATCAGATTTGTGGCGCTCAAACAAATCAACTGGCACTCTCCTCTCGGCAATCATGTGGCGAGTTTGATAAACATCAAACAATTCAGCAGCTTCCGCAGTTAAAAACGTCTCTGAAAAGGGCTCCATATCCTCAATCTCGGTGGTAGGAGTAGCAGTTCCAGTAGAGGACTGGGAATGAGCCGATGCATTAGAAGAAGGCGGCGAGGGAGCAGGAGTAGTGCTTGGGACAGAAACAGTGTGGGAGGACGAGACAGACTGCGAGCGACGCGATGTTGGCAAGGGACTACCAACATGACTAGCAACATCCTCCTTTGCAGCAGCCTTCTTTTTCTTCTTGTCCTTTTTGCATGCAACAAAAATATCTTTCAAAGGCACATCGAATGATGAATCAGGCGAATACTCAAAAAGACCTGTGTCAAATTCAGGTGAAGCAGCACGAACTGGAGACGACGGGGGATCATCGGCGTGTGGCTTGGCAGAACTTGTAACCTCACCGGTGATAAAGTCCAGTACCGTGTAAGGGGGCGAAGAATACTCAGTAGCAATTGATCCAGGAGAAACTTTGACCTTTGCCTGGCTGGGAGAGACACCGTCCTTTGTCAGGCTGGGTCTCCTGTCGGCTTTACGTACCAACTACTTCCGGCGAGTAAACTTCTTCTTCTCCGGCAGACTGGGAGCAGAAGTAGACGGCGGCACATCTCTGGCAATCGGAGCAGTAGGCTCAAAATCATGATCATCAGGGTCAGACTCCACAACAACATCCTCCTGGAGATTCATGTGTTCGATAGGCACGTGGCGACGCGGACCAGCCTTGCTTTTTGAGACCGCGGGCGGCACAACGCCGGGCGGTATGTTGCGCAAGCACCTAGACCGCTTCAAAGTTGGGTTTCCCACACGGCCAAAGGTCTCAGCCACAAAAGCTAAATATGGGGGATTATCGACGTCAATTTCGTTCCCGGGCTGTCCAGGGAACACTTGAGCAACCGGCGTGGCATCGACCGGCGATGGAACAGGCACGACAGCGAGAGAATCAGGCGCATGCGATTGTGGCGGCGATGTTGATAGTGGTGGGTTTGAAGAACTACCACCACCAATCTCTTCACGAATATCAAGGCCACCAGTTTTTGGGAACGGTAGCGGGACCTGGTCGCCGGAGCGGCGAATCTCTTCAGGAAGTTCTGGGACAGACGGTGGTGGAGAGCTGGTCATCCTGCAAAATTTCACAGAAACACACAACCAAGAAATAAAAACTCGAGAGAATTTGAGAGGAGTAAGGATTCTGAGAGTTTTAATTCGAAGGGGGTTTGGAATAGTGAGCAAACGGTAAAAAGAAGATCAGCTTTTTATCCCCCCAAAAAGTGACCGTTGCACACAAGGAGAGAGAAGGTAAATAAAAGGAAAATTCCCAAAAAAAAAAATCAACGTCCGATTTTTGTCTTTTAAAAACACGGTTTTTGTTTCCATAAAAAAAATTCCACCCCTCCTAGAATTAGGCTACGTGAACACACAACCTATCCCACTAACTCTTTCCATAACCTCTCTTTCTATTTTTTTTAAAAAAAATTACACAACTTAATCTACAAAATAGGCCGAAAAATACAAAGCTGATTTTAATGAACCATCAGCACAGTTTTACCTATCTTGTGCAATGTTAATCTTCACTCACCAAATTCACCTCGTTATTACCTGTCCAGCCGTCCGATTATAACTCCACTGAAACACTTGGTTAGCTCAATTCAAAACAAAATTAAGAGAATTCAAGTAAGACAAAAACACAAGAAATAAAACGCACAGCAAGATGGCATCTTCACAAAGTATGAATGTCCTACGGGATGCCTAAAAATCATGACCTAAAAGGTTAAAAAAGAACACATTATGATTTCAGTGTTTTGATCCAATGTTACTTTTTATTACTAACAACATTATAAACCAACATTGCCCTAGGTGAAGTCAATGGAAACTTACCCCTTAACCCAAGTTAATGACTACATCAAAATCTCTCAAGAAGGCGATTTTTAAAGATTGGAGCATTTTAAGTCCAGATTTTCTTCACCCTTGAAGGGATTTAAATCTTTCAATCTTCAGCAATTGCTGTTAAACGCCTCTTATTTTTGGACCTGGGAGAAAGCCAGTTTCTGCGGGCAAGTCCCACAATCACCTAATTTCGAAGAGGTTGGTCCTTTTTGTCATTACTTTTATTGCAACAGAGGACCTTATTGCACTTTCAATCAAACTCAATGCATTAGTATAATGTATGAAAAGAAAGATAAAAATGCATGCAAAATAATACAGATGTTGTGACTGATGTTGATAAGWRGTRTCACAACAWCACAAACCAACATTGGTTAGACAATGCACATACCGAGATCTCTTCTTAAACGAGAAAAGGTCTCGTAATCTAATGCCTTAGTGAAGATGTCAGCCAGTTGATTATCAGTTCCAATATGTTCAAGGCTAACAATCTTCCTCTCAACTAGGTCTCGAATAAAGTGGTACCTTATGTCAATGTGTTTGATTCGAGAGTGCTGGACTGGATTTTTGGAGATGTCAATGGCATTGGAATTGTCACACAACACCATCAAGATACTACTGTGCAGACCGTAGTCTTCAATCATTTGGTTCATCCACAGTAATTGTGTGCACGCACTTCCAGCTGCAATGTACTCGGCTTCAGCTGTAGAAAGAGAAATACAATTTTGCTTTTTGCTGTACTAAGAAATTAGATTATTCCCCAGAAAAAAACATCCTCCAGTAGTACTTTTCCTATCTACTACATCCCCAGCCCAATACGAATCAGTGTACCCTAAAAGTTCAGCACCAGTGTCTTTAGTATACCACACACCTAGTTCAGTTGTACCAGCAATGTACCTAATAATTCTTTTAACCGCTTTCAAGTGTGACTCTTTTGGAATAGACTGATATCTAGCACATAAGCACACACTATACATAATATCTGGTCTACTTGCTATCAAATACAACAAACTGCCTATCATACTTCTAAACATGGTGTTATCAACACCCTTACCAACATCGTCTCTGGACAGCTTCCCATTTTTGCCCAGTGGCGTTTTCTTGACAGTTTCACCCTCTAACCCAAACTTTTTGACTAAATTCTTTGCATATTTAGTCTAGGAAAGAAAAATACCATCATCAAGCTGTTTAATTTGTAAACCAAGGAAGTACGAGAGGTTACCTTCCATGCTCATTTCGAACGTATCAGACATTCGAGTGACAAACTCCTTGACCATCTGCTCGTTAGTGGATCCAAAAATAATATCGTCTACATAAATTTGGAAAATTAATATGTGTTTGTTGGATTTAAGAAGAAACAAAGTTTTATCAACTTCCCCTCGTCTAAAGTTCAAATAAAGCAAATGTTGAGTTATCCTTTCATACCACGCTCTAGGGGCTTGTTTTAAACCATAAAGGGTCTTTTTCAATTTTAAAACAAAATCAGGTTTTTGAGGTTCCACAAATCCTTTAGGCTGCTCAACATACACTTATTCACTGAAGACCCCATTCAAAAACGCACTCTTAATGTCCATTTGATGTAACGAAATTTTCATATAACAAGCAACAGAAAGCAAAAGTCTTACCGACTCGATTCGAGCAACAGGGGCAAATGTCTCATCAAAATCAATTTCTTCAATTTGCGTATACCCTTGTGTGACAAGTCGAGCTTTATTCCTCACAATGTTGCCTACTTCATCAGTCTTGTTTTTGAATATCCACTTGGTCCCCGTCACGTGAGCACTTTCTGGCCGTGGAACAAGATCCCACACATCATTCTTGGAGAATTTGTCCAGCTCTTCTTGCATAGCCCGTATCCAGAACTCATCCTTGAGTGCATCCTCCACGCGCTTGGGCTCTATTTCAGAAAGGTACAAAGACTCACGAATCTTAGAACAATTAGTAGACAAACATACATACCTGACCATTTCCTTGAAATTTATTTGTCTTCGTCTTGTACATCTTTCATCCATATCACCAATGATTTGGCCCACGGGGTGGTTTTTCTGGATTCTGGATGGAATGTCCCTCTGATGAAGATCAATGGGATTTGTTGGATCTTCTTCCTCTGAATCAGAATCAGATTCTGCATCTTGGCTCGATGTTGATACCGATGTTGGTATCCCAGTATCAACATGGTTATCAACATTACTCAAATCTCTGAATTCAGCAGCTGCATCTTTAATCTCAATACCTGCACCATCAACTGAAGTAGGAGTGACACTCCTTTGAGGGTTTTGATCATCAACCAGATCATTATCCTCGACAGGCTTGACTCCGCTTGTTAGATCATCAAACTTGACATTTACTGACTCAAATATACTTCGAGTTCGAAGGTTAAACAACCTATATGCATGACTATTCTGAGAATAACCCATGAAAATGCACTTATCACTTTTTGAGTCTAGTTTAGCAAGATGATTTCTATCGTTAAGCACATAGCAAATACATCCAAAAATATAAAAATAGCTCAAGTTTGGTTTCTTCCCAATCAACAATTCGTAGGGAGTTGCACATGAACCTGGTCTAAAATAAGCCCTATTTGTGATATGACATGCAGTGTTCATTGCTTCATCCCAAAACCTTTTAGTTATCCCATTAGAAATTAGCATAGTTCTAGTCATCTCTGCTAGAGTTCTATTCTTACGTTCAGCTATGCCATTTTGTTGAGGGGTAATTGGAGAAGAAAATTCATGACTAATACCCTCAGAAGTGCAGTACTTCAGAAAAGATGCTTTTTCAAACTCCTTTCCATGATCAGTTCTAATCCTACCAATTCTCACATTAAACCTTTCACATAGCTTCTTGGCAAGTTTTTTGAAAGCCTCAAATGCTTCAAAATTTTCTTTTAGAAACTCTACCCAAGTAAACCTAAAAAAATCAATTACGAGAACATACCTCTTACCACCAAGGCTCTCAACCTCAAGTGGTCCCATGAGATCCATGTGAAGCAGTTCAAAGCAAGATGATGTAGTGAGACTTTGTTGGACTCGATGTGGTACCCTGACCTGTTTCCCTTTTTGGCATGCCTCGCACACCGGAATGATCTTTGTGTTGAGCTTAGGCAGCCCCGTCACAGCTTCTTCCTTGGCCAACCCGTCCATCATCTTGTAATTTACATGTCCAAACTTTTAATACCATAGTTCTGCATCACTAAATTGGGACAACCTGCAAAAAGCATCACTATGAATTTGGTAGCAATTATTTGAAGTTCTTTTCCTGGTGAGAATACACGATCCATTCTCCTCATACACTTCACACTTTTCACGGTTGAATTTAACGCTGAACCCTCCGTCGCACAATTGACTTATGCTGATTAAATTTGCAGTAAGTCCTTCTACTAGCAGCATATTTTCCAGAGTTACAACGCCAGGAACGTGGAGAGTCCCTTGGCCAACGATTTGGCCATTTGCGCCTCCTCCATACTTCACTTTTCCACCTCTAAATCTGACAATGTTGGAAAGCAATTCTTCTGAGCCTGTCATATGCTTCGAGCATCCACTATCAAAATACCAGGCTCCAGGGACAAGAGACTTCAGGGAGGTATGAATCATATTGCACTTGACGCTATTTTTTTTGACCCACACTTGATTGTATCTGATGTTGGTATTGATGTTGGTATTGCGGTTACCAACATTGGACTTCACAGACATATTTGTTCTCTGAAAATATCTTCTCTCACCAATGATCTTCCAGCAAAAGGGCCGAATGTGCCCTGGTTCTCTACAATGATGACACACGAAATGTCTCCTCCTTCTCTTGTGGCGTTTGGAAGATTTCTGTTCTTGACTCGACACTTGCGTGGGTTGACTTGGCTTGAAACATATTCCATGCTTAGAGGACTCTGGGAAGCTAACCTGCAAAATTTCATCAAGCTTTGCCTTACCTTTGTTTAGATTTGAAATAGTTCCTCGAACAGTGGTCAGCTCATTCCTAATCTTTTCAAGCTCGGCATCCTTCTGGGTGAGAGATGTTTCCAACCGGACAATAATTTCGAGTTGTTCCTCCTTTTCCTTGGTTAGCTTCTCTACTTCTTTTGCGAGATCTTTTGCTTTGAGTACCTGTTTACTCCAACTGACAAACAATTTCTTGTGGTCTTCACTCAACTGCTCGTATTCTTCATAATAATCAGGGGTCTCGGCATTCAGGCACACGATGTTATCTGCAAGCAAACCAACATGTACATCGTCGTCCCACACAACATGGAAAAATAAAGTTGGAACGGAATCAGTTGACTCATAATCATTAACATCTTCGGTGAAATCCGTAGCGACCATACTTTTATTTCTAAGAGTGTTGGGACACTCGTTCTTGAAATGTCCCCAACCTTTGCATTCGTTGAGTGGTTTTGAGGAACCTGAAACATTGGAAATTGAATTTGTGGACTGAGATTGTGGAAGAGTACGTCCAGTAAATTTTGGAGTGGGTGTCTATGTCCTGTTCCTTGTATTTGAGTTTCCAGAATTGTTTTTCTTCTTCAGGAATTTGTTGAAGCGTTGAGTTACAAGGGCCGGTTCATCTTCTTCGAGAGTAGTCGACTCCATCCTTTTAATAATCCCATTAAAATCGAATTCCTCGTCATCTTCCTCACCTACTGCAATTGAATCAGAAGAATAAGCAACATTCTTCTCTTTCGAGCTAGAGGTRACRTGTTCCATCTCGTATTGCTTCAGGTTTCCAACTAAGGTGTTGAAATCGATGTTATCAACATCCTTGGATTCTTCTATTKCCACCACCTTCATGYTATAGTTCTTCGTAATGGATCTTAGCAATTTTCCTACAAGACGGGAATTAGTTATGGGCTCGCCCAGCTCTCTGCACTCCTCTGTTATTTCCGACAATCTCACAGAATAGTCCATGATCGATTCTTTCTCATTCATTCTCATAGCCTCGAATGTGGAAAAGAGCATTCTTAGTTTGGATTTCTTCACGCTTGCTGTTCCTTCACACACCCTTTGGAGTGCGTCCCATGCATCCTTTGCAGACTCGCAATTCTTGATGATTCGATAGTAGCTTGCATCTACATAACCACACAAGGCGTTGATGCATTTAGAGTTCCAATTTGCAACAGCTGCTTCTTCAACAGTTCAATCTTCCTCTTTCTTGGGAACAGCATCGCCCTCGCCATCTGTGACACGTGGCTTTTCCCATCCAACAAGTACGATCTTCCAAACACTTTCATCCATGCTCTTTAAATGCCACCTCATTCTCTGTTTCCATAGAGAATAATTCTCACCATTAAGGACTAAAGGCCTCGGGTTGCCTTGAGCATCCATAGCACCTAAAAGATAAGGATCAATACTTAAAAGGTTAAGTAACCCGCTCTAGATGCCAATTGTAAAATTAGAAGGTGTATGGATATACGAATAATTCTCAGATTCACGATGTTGTTAATCAATGTTACCAACATCAGTTAACAACATCGACCAGAGTAAATTTAAACTTATGCAGCGGAAATTAAAAAATGAGAACACAATTAAACAAATTCAGTTCACAAGTAAAAGTACTTGTGAACTTGGGTGTACAAACCCGAAAATCATATTACTTTCTTTTTAAGTTCAATACAAAATATAAAGTAATATATGAAAACTAAATATCAAGAAACTTGATACTAAATACTTGTTGCCGAAATGGTAAGATCTTCTCCGTCGGTCACGCAACTTCAAAGATGTTGTTTATCACGATCGTTGGCTCCAAGTAACTCTATCGTGTTCTTCTTCTCTTGTGCGTCTTCCTTGCGTCTTCCGTCCTTCAAGAAATCCCGTGCGTAAATCTCTAAAAATCGTGTGCAAGTATTAGGAGTTCTTGTATCTTAAATAGACAACCAAGAATCCTAAACTTGGTAAAATCCTAAAAACAAATCCTAAACACAATGTAGGAATAACTAAAATTTTGTGCATAAACTAGGAAACATAATATTGTCCTAAATCTAGTTTCCTAACTTATTTTGTACTCAAGAAAAGCAAATAACTAAATAGAAATTATTGCCAAAAACAAATTTCTCACTTGAAAAATTACTAAAAATATGCATTAAATCGTGCTTACCAATTCACTCAATTTTATCCCATATATTTCTTTATCAATATTTATGATGTTAGAGTGTATGTGCATGCAATTGCTGACAATTCATTATTTGTAGACTTAATCAGTTTTATACTCAGCCCGAGACGAATATAGACCTCAAGTGTACCTAAATTTTAAATCGATAAAAATAATATAATATAGTAAAACAAGTCAAATACAAAACAAACATTATAATTGTTTTTTACGAATTTGTATAATCTGATACCGTTTATGATGATATATAATCAATTTTCAGGAATATTTATTTTTCTACGTAAACAATAAGCTTATCAGTGGACCATTCATCACTCATTTAACCACAAACATACGATAAAAAGTACAAAATTTAGATTATTATAGCCATTTGAATAATTAATCATAAATATTTTACTATCATTATTAACCATAAGCCATACAAATACAAAAAAAATATGAATTTAACTTCACTAAATCAAATACCACTTTCTGTTTTTCCGAATTTCATAATCGATTAAATCAATAAGAGGAATGCTCATCTGATTTTCTTTGCTCGAAAAAGAATCTCCTCAACTGTTCGCGTCTGCTGTCTAGTGCCAATCTACTTATCGCTTTTGTTTTAAACCAGGGTCTTTTACTTAATTAGGCAACTATAGTATATATGTAGTTCTTATGATATATTATCAGGCATACCTCGATATAAAAAATATAATATATTTTTTTAAATGTACTAATGAATATCATATTAAAATATATCGAATATTTAGTAATAAACAAATAAATATTATGTTGGAGAAGGTGAATTTGGAAAAGTTATATATAGTAATCTTGACCAAATGTTCTAAATGTAGACGGGTTGTTAAAACGAATGTCAAATTCTTAATTCTTAGTTTACGTTTCGAGTATATTATCGTGATATATTTATTTCCACAAATTTATATTCAGGTGAATGAAAAATCAATGATCAAAGTTGGACATTTGGATATGTTTGTGTAAATAGGTAAGAGGGTGTAGAATTTTGTAAATATGAAATGTGCAACATATGAATGATATTCATTATTTCATTTTATGGAAATTGAATCATTAAAAGTATTAAAGGTGTTACACCGCAAACTATTTAATTACTTGAGTTGTAATTAGTTTGAGTTTTTCATGAAAGTTTCCAAGTCTTTCTTGTTGACTAAGACAAAGACATTAATTTGTATTAGAAATCGTAATTTCTACAATTTCCTTGCAAACTACTTAATTCATTGGGTTTTAATTTATTTGGGTCTTTCTAGCGGCTTCCAAACCTTTCTTATTATGTAAGACAAGTAGATTGATGAACTCTTCAAAAAATATTTTTATGTGTATTTACATAAAAATTAGCGACCTCATACATCTACATCTTATTCTTACGTGTGTCATGCATCATATAACTTATAGTTAGGATTTTGCTCAATTAACGGGCCAAACTCATTTGCTAGGGTGACCAGATTGAAGAGTTCATCAAGCCTATAAATACCAACTTTCCAAATAGTGTAATACACATTAAAAACATATTTCTAAGCATTCATACATACACATCATATTCCTACATATCTCAATCATCGTATAGCATACATTAGAATTTTGCTCAGTTGTCCGGACAAATCTCGTTCGCCAGGGTGACCGGATTAATTGCTACTTTTGGTACCGTTGTGTTGTATTTTAAGAGATTCATTGGTCCATGAGCAATGTGTACAGGACAATAAAAATTTTAAGGAAAAAATTCGCTCGTCTCGATACTTTTGTGTTTCGTTAATCTATTTAATTGTAATAATTTTTTTAGTTCAAATTATTCCATTTTTATCCCAATTTTACTGTTGTATATCCAATGAGTTTAAAATTCTTCTTCTTCTTCTTCTTCTTCTTCTTCTTCTTCTTTTTTCTTCTTCTTTTATAATCTGAACATCTAACGGAGAAATAGATGAACTAAAGGCAAAATGAGTGCTGCTACATCTTGAAGATATGAAAACGAGGACAAATCTACTATTCATGAGGCTGAACCTGGATCATCATCAAATCACCGAAGGGAAAAAAATGGTGTATAATTTAAAGTCTCACGTAATGATAAATCATTTCAAATTTTGGTCTAAAGGGGTTGGCAAATGGCAAATTCATTAATACTGAAATCTCTGGTACGAGTTGGGCTGGTTCAATTTGGTTTATATTCGTGGCTTTAGTGGAATGGGTTAATCAGGATATTGCCTAGTGGCAGTGGATATGGGCTTCCGGGGTTAGTTGGGCTAGGTGGAAACCCCATATATATAATAAAAAAATGCAGATCATGAGAGGATTAAAAAGACAACGCCATAGATATTTGAACAGAGAATGAGCAGATAGAAGATAGAAGATAGAAGGCAGACATAAGGATATAGAAGATAGATGAGCAAGTTTGCCGATACAAAGTCAGAAAATTCCAAGATGAAATCATTGAAGCATTGTTAATACAAAGTGAAAGCGATTGTGATGTTGTTTAGAAGTGTTCATTCACATGCTTATATTTTTATATGAAAATGATATGACGTTAGCGATTGCGACGAAGTATTTTAGTTGCCACTGTAGTATGAATGGGGATATTCTAGGTTTTTTTTTAATTGACATGATAATGGATTAATAGTAATGAATTTATTTTTTTGTTTTTGAAATATTTTTACTTATGGAATAGGGGAATAACTGTTATTTGATATTTTGCAATCCTGAGTTGAATTCCAGACAAAGACTATCTAGGTGTGATGTATTCTAATTTCCCGAATTCCATACTAGTCATTATACAAAACTCTAGACTAGTATTATAATCTCACACTTATTTCACACTAGTATCGAGATACAAAACTACAGACTACACTACTGCAGATTATAGATTTCACGGCAGTTTTTTTAGGGATTTAACGGCGGTTTTTGAACCACCGTTGTAGCCAACGCTGTAGAAAGTAGGCACCTTTTACGGCGGTTTTACAACTGCCGTGAAATCCAACTATTAACGGCGGTTTCCAGAACCGCCGTTGTTTAATATAAATTTTTAAAAAAATTACTGGTGAGCTCAACGAGTCTAGCTCGTTTGGCTCACCAAGTCCATGCGAGTCCCGGCAAGCTCCGACGTCCAAGGGCAGCCTTGCGGACTCTGGGAGCAGTTGGCGATCTCCGGCGAGCTCCGACGTCCAGGTGAACTCCGACGTCCAGCTGGTCGTCTCTCTGCCGTTGATCCTCGTCTTGCCCGATTTCCAGCAACGTCCGACGTGGTGAATGCAGCAGGAGGAGAATGCAGGCGATCTCAGGCGACGACAATTTCTGCAGGCGATCTCCGACGACGTCGTCCAGGCGAACTCCCACGTGGTCGTCATTGGTCCAATGATAGCAGGCGATCTCCGGCGACGTCGGCAGCTGGCGAATGCAGATGAAGATCTCCGGCGACGTCGGCAGCCCTTGGTCCAAGATGAAGATGAATGAAGAGGATGAAGATGAAGGCATGCATGAAGGTGGGTACACGGATTGATGATGTGGCGCCTCGAGATCGTCGGATGAGACACGGATCAACGGTCCAAGATTTTTGCATGATAAGGACGAGGATCGGTGACATGGCAGCTTCCTATTCTACGGCGGTTCTAATAAAATCGCCGTAAAATGTCATCTTATTCACGACGGTTCTAATAGAACCGATGTTAAATCTATCGAAATAATTAATGTACGAACTAATTAATGGCGGTTTTTAAAGAACCGCCGTGAATACTTGTTAATTCACGGCGCTTTCTTAAATACCACCGTTAATTAGTTCAGTTTTAATGTCGGTTTTCATAAAACTGCCGTAAAATATATGATTCTACGGCGGTTTTATGAAAACCGCCGTTAAATGACCGATTTAACGGCGGTTTTCCCAGAACCGCCGTGGATGAGACGCCTTTGTATCAACTTTCTGCAGTAGTGCTATTGTGTAACCAAACTACATTGTAACAAAATACTTAGTACGTAATCTATATATATTAACAAATTTCCAGATTACTAAATGAATGTGATGTATTCAAAATTCTAGAATTCCAAACTAGTCATCATATATAATTATAGGCTAGTATTAATATTTGTAAGTATACAGAATTTCAGATTATTATGTGATCCACGAAAGATAATATAAGTTGGCCTTAATATTTGTATTATACAAAATTTCAGACTATTATGTAATCCACGAAAAACAATATAAGTTGGCTAATATGCAATATGTACGCCATGGTAACATCATGATAAATAAATTTGTCATTATCTACAGAAGCAGATCATAGTGTTGAGCTTCACCTCGACAAAGGGATCACTATGCACTTCGAATGTAGACTCTAAAGAACTAGTAACCGAGTATAACCTTACTTCATCGATGAGTTTTTTTAGACTCTTGACAATCAATGGACATAAATCATTAGTCCATTCTCTGCAAAGACTCTCACTGGCTACCCAAAATAATACCACCACCAAAAAATACAGATGTCACATCGAAAAGTAAATGAAAATTGAAAAGGGTGTTACAACTATTAAGAAACTCGAGATAGTTTATTGCTTACTAACCGACCACGACATGAGAATTATATCAGGTAGTAAAAATATACATAATAGAGTTGTAGTAATGTAATTTAAATTTGCAAACAAATTACTGCGACCATTCTTAGCAATGGTTGAGATATGTGTCATAAATTTGCCTCCTAATATTAGTCATAATGTTGCCAACCAAGTTCGTGAAGGAAAATCTTTTTACGCTAATATCCAATTGTTGAATGACTTGACAGTATTTAAATTCATTTCATTGTACCTTGATCCACGAATATAGTCTGAAATCCCATACTTATTAGAACAAAATTTCAAACTACCATGTATAGAATTACATACTATTATATGAATAATTCCATGATACTTTGAATTATTATAGTAGTATATGATCCTTGTTCATTGTAGTTTATAATTTCATACTACATTATCACATTGTTTCAGATTACAATGTACATAATTACATAATATTATGTGAATAACTCCATGACATGACTAATCAAATAAAACAAGTTTCATGAAGTATTGGATTACATAGTACACGACATATAAGAAATGAAAATCGACAAAATTCCATATTATGTGAAACAAAAAGCCATATTACATTACATGTTATGTTATGATTTTGTGTATTATGTAATTACGTATGAGGTAGTATGGGTTTATAGACTACCCTTTGATCGAAATTAGAGATTGCTTCTGTAAGCATGCTCCAAAACCAACCAAAAATAAATTTTAAGAACTTCAAAACCATGAATAACATGATCACGTTTATTAAAAGAAAAAAAAATGAATTCTTCTGCAATTTTGAGAAAATCGCATTTGAGATGAAAGAATAAATAAGTTTTAGATAATGTAATAAAGATACCACCACTGCCACATATAATCTAAAGAAAACTAATTTACATATTATTATATGAGATGAAAACACACAGCATATTATAATAGAGAATTCAGACTTAAGTACAAAGATAAAATTCAGCATTGATCTTCTGCAAGATAATTTATTTTCTTTTGCTTCCTTTTCTTATTTTTCTATAATGTATACAACCAATTTCAGAATTTTGCACTCACGATTTTCATTATCATCTAAGTATATGAAGGATTCTGGTTGTGAACTGTATGTGATTCAGTAAATTAAAATTAATTTATCATATTAAATGTATAAAGTACTTACTTGTGCCACATTCTATCGCCAAGTCAGTGTTTGGACGTGAAATTCCATAGATTTTGAAGATGAGAAGATGACTATAAATTTACAGAATATCTATTTGAAGAATATCTTGTAGACAGATGCGGGGTGGACTTGCATAGTGAGATAATTAGGGTAGCAATATTGGTGCTCTTACCATGTATAACAAAGTTTTTTGATATGTTAAATTACGGTATATTTGACAATTTAAATGTTAATTTGTTATAAATGGGATTAATATGAGCCAAATGGGAATAGAGGATTTGAATGGATTATATGGGATATTATTTGTTCAAATGTGTATCAATTAGGATTTATCACTTTATTTAATACATGGCATGTTAGTTAGCATCACAACTCAACATATTTAGAAAACCTGTGCACAAAAAATAGCAGAATACATAAAGTGTTAGTTAGCATCACAACTCACCATATTTATCAAACCAACACACACAAATTAGCAAGATTACACATGTTTGATTAATAATGTTTTTTAATAGAACATCTCTCATTTTTAGCAAAATTACCCTCATTAATTAGCATCTCATTATAATTAGCAGAATGACCCACATTAATTAGTCGAATGACTCATGTTATTTATCAAGACGGCCCACATTAATTAGCAGTACATTAGAGAATTATGTGTATTCTTGTTGGAAAATACGAGAGTCTGTGTAAGAAGAAAATCTAGTTGATTTTGATCGAAATAGTCTAATTTAACTAGAGTGGCTGACTATGGCCAATGGACAACTGATGTGTTAAAAATTAAGTGTTTGGCTAACTATGTTCCTGAAGTCAGCAAAATTCATGGCATGGGATGAAACAAAGAAGTAGCCACAACCCACAAGCAATGAAGTGATGGTGGATTAATTTAATAGCAGTGGCATGAGCCGGAGATTTTTGATTTTGAGGGGCATATAAGTTTTCTGTTATTCTAATTTTCGGTGTTGAGGGGTGGTTGGATTTTTTATTCTTCTAATTATTTTGTTGTTATTCCCAATGGTGGGTGGTGGTAATCATTTTGTTTATTTAAGATTTTTGTATTAGATTAAAATAAATTTGGAAATGAAATGACAAAAATATCCTTGACAAACTTACGTTGAAATCACGTGTCGAGCTCCAGATGATTTTTTGAAGCGGAATCTGCCATTAGGAGGTAAACTGGTAAAAACTCATAGATCAGGAGGCAATGTGTACGAAATAAAAGATATGAGGTAAAGTGACAAATACTGTATAGTTTGGGAGGCAAAAAAAATTCTAAAAAAAATTCAAAAGAAAATGACAAAAATACGCATTAATCACGTGAAAAACACGTACCAAGCTCTAGTAGCCAGAATCTTCCAATAGGAGGTAAAGTAAAAAAAAAAATGCCTAGTTCAGTAGGCAAAGTGTCAAATTGGGGATAGTTTGGGAGGTAAAAAATATTTTTCTCAAAAGTCTTTATACTTTAGCCTTACCACATTTCTCAGGTAAATTCACTTGGATTGATTTTCAGGGATGAGATTCGAACAATTTGCTTGTTTCAAGTGCTCAACTAAATTTTCATAGTTTAGTTCTCCTATTGAACCATGTTCATGGGATCTCTATTCATCAAGGTTGGGTTACCACTATGGTCGTTCTTTAATTTTGTAGATTTTAAACCTATTCCCTCTAGCAAATTTCTCAATTGATCTCGATTAAGCCCTTTCGTGAGAGGGTAAGCAATATTATCTTGTGACTTAATATAGTCAATAGATATTACTCCAATCGAAAGCAATTGTCTAACGGTGTTATGTCTTTGACAAATATGTCGAGACTTTCCGTTATCCATAAAACTTTGGAATATCTTTCAAGAAGTTACGAAGTTATTCTGCTTCTTCACCAGCTTAATCTAAAGCAACAAACTCAGATTCAATGGTGGATCGAGCTATACAAGTTTATTTCGTAGACCTCCACGAAACTTCCAATATAGAAGATATATCCACTAGTGGAGTGAGAATATTTCGAATCTGAAATCCAACTAGAATCATAATATCCCTCAAGTATGGTTGGGTATCTTGAATAGTATAACCCATAGTTCATTGTGTATTTCAAATACATCAATACCCTTTTTAATACATTCTAATGCTCGTGGCAAGGATTACTACAGTTCTTACAAATGCTAAAAATAAAATTGGAAAAGAGGTAAAAACTAAAAGATAACACCTTCTTGAACCGAAACAGATTGATCAGCAAGTCAAGACGAGAAAGATCTCTTTTCGCAAGACAAATACGTCTCGTATAGTGCTGACGAAACTAGCGTAATGTCCCCAAAGATACAACGACTTAACGCCTTTAAAGTTGTAGCACACCAAATTTCAAAGTTCCAATGAACTTGAAAAGTGTGAAACCGAGCACAAAGTCTTAAACAAATGCTTGAGACTTTTAGTGCATAAAATATGCAGAATGAAAATGATTCAGTGTATCTTCGGTCTAGAACTTCTAAATCTATTAATAGAATTCACCTTGCAAGGGTTGAGAATTTGAAATGATGGAGCAGCTGCAATTAGTGGCTTCAATTCTCCACTACATGCACTACCTCCATCATCAAAACTTTGAGACTCCTCAAATGTTACTGACGAAGTTGAAAAGTGACAACCTTGTAGGCTAAAAATAATGGGTCAAACCCATATTCATTTGACCAAAAGGCTTGAGCATCTTAATGGGTCAAGCCCATTCTCCTTTGGAGAGTCCATAAATAAAAGTGAATTGGTTCAAAACCAATCTCAAATAGCCTAAGAGAGGCCCATGCCCTAGGACCCAAAGACTCAAAGGGTCTTAAGTGCTAAGTCAATTTTCAAGATACAAAACCAAGGCAAAGGCCTAGGCCCAATGTAACTTTTTACAACCAACTAGTGCATGGGCTTAGTCACAATACAACTTCCTCTTAACTTATAAAGTGTATAAACTTCCCTTACATTAATGTTGGATTTTATACACTTCCCATTTTCAAATGGCTAACTTACATAATTTATTTCTCACTCACCGAAAATCAGTTTTGATAAGTAAATATACCACGATTATATAATCAATACATAGAATAATACTATAATATTTAATTATACATGAATTAAATATTTAGCCATCATAATTAGCCTCAACAAAACTAATTTTCCAACGGTTACAAGACTTAAAAAAATATTTTTCTCATATCTCTCTATTATGTACATTTATACTAGTTCAGCTTATGATGTATTTGGAAGCCCCCGGCCAAACGAGTATTGGCTCATTGAGGTAGATCTTTTTTGATGCAGGTTTATGATTTCTTGAAGTTGATCGAGAGAGAGTTAAACAATGGAAAACATTCTTGTAAACTCAAGTCCTGATGATAAAAATGTAGTGAAAATTACTAAGATTATAAACTAACGGTATATAGTAGTTAGAGAATTGCTATATGAAAAAAGGACAATCAAGATTCAAATGATATTGCATTATTTCTTCCTCATAAAGATGTATCTTTGTAAAAGTAGAATAAAAGACATATAAAATTACTAGACGGTATATTAATTTGATTGAAGATGATAGAATGCTAAAAAAAATAAAAAAAAAATAAAAATGAGCATATAAGTATTTTTCATTCTCGGGATGATCGGCAGATGGACATTTTTCGTTATTGCATCGACTCTTTTTTATCTCTTAGATATGGGTTACACTATAAACATTTTTACTTGGAATCGGATATTAGTCAGCCGATTTACTCAAAGGACCGGGCTCGACTGGATTCTTTGCAACCTTTTTATCGGGCACAAAATTACATTGGTCTCCTTAATTGGGTGGAAACAGTAAGCATACTATCCGCCTAAGAAGCGCCTCGATTTAGAGTGAATTAAACAAGTGCACCATAGAAAAAATTGGAATTCTTTTTTGCACCCACACTTTTTTTTTTTTAATTTGCAATCAGTTTATGGGAAATTAAATTTTTTTTAGACATAATAATGCATGACTCGCATATATGGGTAATTCAAAATGATTAAACAATTGGGGAAATTTAATAACATCCCTCCAGTTTTTCACATTTTGACAAGTAAAAAGGAAATTAATAATTTTTACGTATTAATGTTGCAAAGATATTTTCTATAATTCAATTATCAAATTAAACAGTTTGAATTGCTCAAATTTGAGATGAAATCAAAAATATAAAGTTGGTATTGATAAGATTATAATATTTCCTCAAATGCATTCACTTAATCGCACTAAAAATTTCACAAACTCAAAATCGTCAACACTATAAATACCACTCGCCATCAACCTCTAATCATTGCCTCTTCACTCTCTCTATCTTATATGTTTCTCCACTCCTCAGAAGTTAACGCCTCTATCAATCTACCATCCATATTAGGGGATCTCAATTGTTAACTCATATGCGCTATTTTTTGAAAGGCCCCCTCGGACAATCCTCTACCTCAGCATCCGACTCACGCCCATTTTTTCCCTGTAGAAAAAGATTAAGAGATTGGTCATGTAACTAAAAGGCGATCGCAAAACAGATCATGCAAATTAATGCACAGTTTAAAAAATAGCATTGTAATGTAACTATATTAAAATCTCATCCTTTCTCTTAATTTTGCCGTTGCTTACGTTAAAGCTCCGGGTAATTACCAAATCCAGTGAAATCAGAACCAAATTTGAGATTGTAAAATAATTACACAACTATTTTGCAAAATCGTGCATTTTGTTAGATCAAAATTGAGATATATATTTATATGGTTTTTGAACTGTATATATTTAATTTATCAATTATGTCAATCCTAACTTTCCCTTGGGGCTATACTTCAATTAGTTACATGATTAATTTTGAAATCTTTACTCGTTTCCTCTCCGATCGAGCCTTCGTCGAAATGCGTGCATGTTTTTCTCCTTTGCCCGGTGCCATACAGAAGCCAGGCTAGATCACATCGACTTACATTTGATTAAACTTCAATGAATAATGTGATTCATACACATATGTGGTGACAAATAAAACTTCTCTCGGTTCTTTTGTAACTCCAAACCTCAAGTCGTATTTGTAATTATCTTTAAATAAAATAAAAGGTATATATGTAAAAGAGATAAATTTTGGTATTGAAGATTGTATGTACTTCATTAGTGGTTCTTTGTTGAGAATTAAAAAATGTGCAAGAAGTTTCAAACTGGTTTTAGTTGTAAGAACTTGAGAGTTTTCTTTGTTGTAATAATTTTATTTATGAAATGGCGCCTCTCTCTCTCTCTCTCTCTCTCAATAATAGGAATTTTCCACTAGTTTAATTTGTGACCTGAGTTAATTAGGATCTTGTTGACATAGCAACACATTCAAATTCAATTTGATAAGAAAATATCTTATATCCTTTTTTCCTTAAAAAAAAGAAAATGCTCTCAATATAGTCAATTAACTCAATTTGGAAAATGTGAGTTACTAAAATATAAATATTATATTTATAAGAAATAAAAGTTGTTTTTATGTATACAATCTGTGTGCTGTTACATTTATATAGATGATACAATGGGATAACTATGGTAAGTAATAATAGGAGCACAAACATATTGCTCCTGATTTAATGCTTTGACTTTTAGACTGAGCAGATTGCTCCTCTAAAGAGGACTCTACGCTATTATGCTCCCGCAAGATGGTAGTTCCATCGAGCACACCAGTATTAGATCGTGGTAGTTTAAACCACGTCTTTGTTAGCTATTTTGTGAGAAATTAACTAATTGATTGGTGTTTAGGTGAACCATATTTCGAGTTTTTGTATCGTGTTCTCACACAAAGTGGTAGTCCAACACCAAATGTTTCAAAAATGTGTGGAAAATTTGATTTGTACACAAGTATGTTTCTCCAATGTTGTCAAAAAGTAGCATCAATGTGGTTTTCAGAGGGTGACATAATTCACCTTGATGCGACCAAAAAGATTGGCGCCTCAAGAATATGAGGTGCTGACCTCAAATATGAAATCAGTGACATGAAAAATGTCAAATAACCCAATAGGGACCTAATTGTTCTCCGAAAGACTTCTAGTGACCTGATAAACCTGCAAAACAGAGCCCAATGCCAAGGTGGTGGACGGCCCCGGCGTAGGCCCTCCGATGCTTAAGTTAGAGAGTGCGAGAGTTCAAAATATATAAAATACCCCAAAATTAACTTGGAGAAAAGAATGAGGCATGAGTCCTCTTTAAACCATAATTTGCTGGGACCGCACAAGACAACCCATATTAGCTAGTTAAGGCCCAAAAATCATGAGGCCCAACACTCAATGTCGAGCTACCACTCAGCGTCGAGCTGGTATAATAGTACCTACATCATAAGAGCTCGCCTCTCCTAAAGAAAAGCTCCTAAAGGAGAGGTCACCATGAATCCATAAATCCTTAAATCCATAAATCCGTCCATAATAATTAGAGATGAGAGAATTAATCCATAAAGAGAGAGAATAACATATACCCCGTGATCCATGATAAAAAAAGAGATATATAGAGGACCGGAAAGAGAAGGCCTGAGAGAGAGATGATGCCTGAAATAAGGGCCTGAACCCCCTATTTATAAGATTATTTGGACCTCTCCACCTGGTAATAGGATTCCTTCCCAATTCGGGATTAAGTCTCCTAATTATACTCGATCTCCATAATTAGTAAATATTCTCATATATTAGGATTGTTACTTCTAATAATTCCACAATAACTATAAAACCTTATTACCATATATGCCGGGACCTAGAACCTTCCATCATTTCGTTATTTTCCTACCATATATAAACAAGCTGGCATTTGATGTCTTATCACACCTGGTAGATGTTCAAGCTAATCAAGTTCTGCATCAATAGAGGCAACAAAGCGATAATGTGCGTCCGCAGAGGACTTTGCAACTATTCTCTATTTTTAGCACCATGTAATTGGATTAGTACTGAGGAATATTATGTTGGCTAAAATGGAAGTGTAAAATACACACAGACACACACACACACACATAATGGGATCATCTCCTTTGCTTGATCACCAATCTAACAGCTTGCTCACAACTAACTAACAACTTTACTAACAACCGGCACTTTAGATGGAGTTAGGTTTAACTAACTATGACTTTGTTGGCTAGCTTCTAAACAACTCTAACTATATTTTACCAACTTCTAACTATATCACAACACACCCCATCTGATTTGACCCTATTCTTTTGCAAAGAAAATTTTGATTTTAATGGAAATTTGTTGCATAGATAGTGAAAACGGGGACCACTTAATGGCTTTGTAAAAATATTTGATAGTTGATCTTCTAAAGGAACATATCTCACATCAAGTTCCTTTCTAAGAACCTTATATCTTACAAAGTGGACATCTATCTCAATATGTTTAGGTTATGCGTGTTGAACAGGAGTAAAAGCTAATGTAGCAGCACTTTGGTTATCACACCAAATAATAGAAGGAGCTTCATTAAATGACACATTGGAATTTATAATTATGATATAGTCCAAGATATAGAAAGCATGTACAACCAAATACTCTTAGAAAGTAATAGTCAACTGAAGTGCCTGGTAGACTGTCAGGTGAGTTGAATTGAAGAACAGGAGATGGGAGTCTATTGATTATGAACACAGTAGTTTTAAAGGATCATTGACTGAACTAGCAAGGATAATCCTACTTCAACAATATGAAGATATTCTCACTCAACTTTTCCATTCTATCGATGCACACGAGGATAGGAATGTCGGGATTTTATACCTAAATGAGAAACTAAAGGTACCAAAGCTTTGAATTCTCCTCCATGATCAGATTGAAAACACTGAATAAGAGTGCTAAACTGCATTTCAACAAAATTATTAAACTGGAAAACACTGAATCAAATTTTAGTTTCAGTGGAAAGATCCAGGTATGTATCCGATGAAATCATCAACAAAGTGTACATAATATTTATGTCCCTCTACATATGTAATATGACTTAGTCACCAGATATTAGAGTGAGCAATCTGAAAAGGCTTGGTGGTTTTTGCAGATTACCTAGGAAATGATCTCTGGTGTGTAATTTCTCTGATTTGAAAGCATCACTGAAAGATAAATTGCTAGGATCAATATGCACTTTTATTTTTGAGAACACATGAGATAGTATAGAGTGATAAGAATGGACAAGCTTCCGATTCCATGTGTCAGAAATCTTACAATCAATTGTCACATTGGTCGTGACTCAGCTAGAAATTTTTTATTAAGCTACATTCTCATGAGCTTGAGTACAAAATGTAAAAGAAGGAGCAATGCTCTCATTTATTTTATTACAATAATTTCTATAAGAATTTGTAGAAAAAAACATCTTTATTTTATGTGATGGATGAACATGATCTTGAACCTCTCGGATGGGAGATGTCAAGCTAATATAATCCTTCCATAAGAACCCCGTTCATAAAGATTTAATGAGTGTGTAGGTCCTTGATAACACAATAATTAGCATATAATTTAATTAGTACTTGATTGTCTTTTGTAATTTGAGAAATGCTGAGAAGGTTTTTTGTGATAATAGGAACACACAAAATGTTCCTAAATCTCATTTGAGTTGGAACGAATATAGTAGGTAAAGCATCTTGACCAATATAAGATATTATGAGTGTAAAGCCATTACCAAAAATTAGTTTATAAGGTCCTTGATATGCAGTTTTGAGAGACAGATTGTCAAGATCTCCAGTAACATGGTTTGTAGCTCCACTATCAAAGTACCAATTATTATCACTAAGTGGTTCTGTAATGTTGTAGGCTTGAGTGGATTGTTGTTCTGTTAGCAAGCCTGAGGTGCAGGTTGATCAAGACCTGTGAAGTTGACGTCAAACCTCTTGAAGCATTTCACTGCAACATGACCATTTTTCCCAAATATTTGGCACTTACGCTTGTTGAAATGTCTATATGATGATCTGCAACCTCTGCCACCATCACGAGAGTTTTTATACTGAGAAGTGTTAACAGAAGTATTTCCAGTAGAAGTTTCATTTCATGAGTTTTCAAAGCATATCGAGCATCAACCAGAAAGTAGAATCATTTCTAGTAGTAAGACTCACAATCACAAATTCATATTCAGTACCTAAGCCCCCCAAAATATACATAACCAAATCATCATCAGAAATACTATGACCAACAGAACTTATGTCATCTGTAATTGATTTTCTGAGGAGAATATAGTCACCAATAGACAAATCCCCTTTCTTCAACTTCTGAATCATGAAATGCAGTTGAATTACTAGAATTCTCAAGTGTCTACCAAACCTCATGAGGAGACATGCAATGGCTGACGTGGCCGAGTATCGATTCACTAATTAATGTGAGCATTAAGCTCAATAGAAGCTTATCCTTATAAATCTAGGTCATAAATATAGTGTTTATAGTAGGAGTAGCATCAACAGTGGTGGACATAAAAAACTTCAATGGCTGAGATGCAGTGCTGAGCAGCAAATCATCAAAGTCATGTGCTTTGACTATTGAAAAAATATGGGCACGCCAATATGCATAATTGGATCGATCTAATCGAATGGTAAGCAGAGAGAAATGCAGAAAGACAAAATCCACTGATAAAGATTGGAGAAAGAAAAAATATGATTGACCAGATCAAGAAATGATCACCGGGAAAAACTCGCTAGAGAAGATGACTCTTGATAACATAACAGAAAGCTTAAAATAATATATGAAGAAGAAATATATTTCTTATCTATATTTTGTACGTAAAGGATGTAACATAATATATATAAATATATATATATATATATATATATATATATATATATATATATATATAGTGGGGTTATGTCGGGAACCATTCCTCGGATGGGAACTATGAAGCCAGATGATCCATTAAATTAAATCAAATGAATGGTAAAAATATGTTATGTTAGTTATATGACTAAGCTAATTATTATGATAGAAAATATATTAAATGTCATTACTAATAGTATCCTTATATAAAATACAATTAATATATGTTAATTATACAATTAACCTAATTAATGTATTATTACAAACCTAAAGCAAGCCTCTATATGCTTTTCCAAAACTCGCGCAAGCTCTTTCAAAATAGCTACTTTACTTATACAGATTTTTACCAACATTTCCTCAACGAATTCTTGTTAATTATACAGGTTTTCTCCTTCTTGTATTTATTTAATACATGGCATGTTAGTTAGCATCAAAACTTAACATATTTAAAAAAACACGTGCACACAAATTAGCAGAATACATAGAATGTTAGTTATTAATGTTATTTTAATAGAACATCTTTCTTGATTTAGCAAAATGACCCTCATTAATTAGCAGAATGACACACATTTTAGCAATACATTAGCAAGATGTGTAAATTCTTGTTGGAATATACGAGAGTCTGAGTAAGAAGAAAATCTGCCTGATATTTCTTTTTCAGCTTTGAGGTGATTTTACCTTTTTAATTTAAAGAGTAGCGGCTTATTTAGCTATAAAAAGGGGCCTCTAATTTTTTCACCATTGTATGTTCCCTTTTTACCCCCACAGGTTGTATATAATACTTTATTTATGGCTTATTACCTAATTAGTGAAAGAATTAATGTCCACCCAGATTTTATCAATCTACGGCTATGATTAGTTTTTAGTTCCACTAGTGCAGAAACAGCATTCTAGAACGCCCTGTTTCTGCACATCTAGAACGCCCTACTGAGGCGTTCTGTAAGGAGCTGTTCTAGAAAGTCTGATAATCTAGAACGCCCTGTTGAGGCGTTCTAGAATGTCTAAATTTCTAGAACGGTTATCTGAAGCGTTCTAGAAAAACATCACCCGTTCTAGAAAGTAGTTTTTACTGGTTCCCCGTTCTAGAAAATAACTTTCTATAACGTCTTATGAAATAGACGTTCTAGAAAGTCTATTTTCCAGAACGTCTTACGAAACAGACTATCTAGAAGTATACTTTCTAGAACGTCTTACAAAATAGACGTTCTAGATAGTATACTTTCTAGAACGTCTGTTTACGTTCTGGAAGCAGACGTTCTGGAAAGTACTTTCTAGAATGTCTGTTTCAAAACCGTTTTAGAAAATACAATTTCTAGAACGCCTTTACGAATTGATGTTCTAGAAAATACATTCTAGAACGCTTCTACGAAATAGACGTTCTAGAAAATAAACTTTCTATAATGCCTTAACGAGTTGACATACTAGAAAGTACACTTTCTAGAATGCCTTTACAAGACGTTCTTGAAAGTTTGTTTTCTAGAACGGATTTTTGATATCCGTTCTAGATTTTCATAGTTTTGGAATTCCATTCCAAATTCATTTTTCCAAGCCTGTTCATTGCTCATAAATTACAATTTTTAATACTTATTTAAATCACAAAACACATGTCATTTATATAATCTCAAGATCAAACAACACATGTCATTAATTACAATAATACACAATCACCAAAAGATGTCAATACAAACAACACAAGTAGCCAAAAAAAAGGGCACTAGAAATTACAGTCTTTATCAAAGAAAACACGACACGATACAGTGTCAAGTTGCAACACCTCCTTACATAACATAAGGCAGAATCGTTAAAAGAGTTTTCATTTATTAATTATTATGTACACAAAAACTAACATAGATTCTATTTATGTGCACGATCCCAAAACTGCAGTTTTTTTTTTGTTTGTTTTTTTGTTTTCACCAAGTACCAAAGCTGCAACTTGCAACTTACATGTTCCTGAGTGATGATGCGAAGATAATCACGCATAGCAGCCATTGTAGGGTATGCTGGGAAACAGAGCCGATAAAAGCATGTGTGAGACGAGGGGAGATGATCAAATGACTCACATTTCTTATAGATGTAAAGCCGAGAAGCCAATCCGCTGTAACCTTCGCTGGGTAAATATTTGATCGACGCCCAAAAGAATAGAACCTTTTTCTGCTCTTTTGTCATATTCCCAACAATCTGCATTTAATATTGTTGGATTAATACTAACGAAAGACGTAAAAAAACTACAAATCTAAAAAACAAACACGTAAAAACACAAGCAACATTTTAAAAAAATGGAAGACCCTTGGAAAACTAAACTAGAAAAAGAACCCTAAGAAACTAAACTTTGGGCTCTGCCTAACGAAATGTTCTCAGATGGTGTACACAAGTTTTTGTCTGAAATTTTTGAGAAACAAAATGTGGTGGGTACATACACACACGATAGCTGTATTTTTGAACCCGTGCCAAAGAATTACCGAGCAATTATATCTTTCCCCATAAGTGGCACAACTGGGCTAATAAAAACACAACTTTCTAGACATATGAAACAGATAACATTTACTCTGTTAGACAATAATCTTCATATACATATTTCAAAACCAAAAGCTTCAACTGAAAAAAATACCAGCTACAAGATTATTACCAGTACCTCTTTATGAAATATTAAGACAAAATCCACTCAGCAAAAATTACAAATGCTCCACCTGTTCGGCAATCTCTTTCACAAACCGATGCTGAATAAGAGAATCAACATACTGCCTCCTGTTCTTACTATTTAAAACCACACTTTTCCCACCAAGTCAGATCTCGACCACCCTCCTCGTCCCCAGCTCCTCGATCTCATGAACAAACGTTAGACCTAAGGCATCTTGATCGACGGCCTCGGCATCCATCTCTAATATTTGCTTGCAGCTACTGTATAAGAAGAGATCGGCATCTCTTATATCTTCTAAGGTGATGGAGTGCCCGACTAGTTGCAAACAGAACACGCGATCGAATACGATGCTGACTTGTACTTTGTGCATCAAGGCTAAGGCGATCACCTTCCCGACAAAGTTGAAGTATTTGCGGTCCAGATGGTCAACAGTGGACGCTGCAAAAAATAATAATATAAATTTATTTGCACCAAGTTTATATAAATAGAAGAGTGTTGTCAGAATGAATTACCCAACAATTTAGATTAAACATATGCACCGACTGCCCCATTGACTGCAATATGTTCAAATACTGCTTATCGATGAACTTAAATCCTCCTCTGCCACCGCTGACCCTCCACCTATTGCTGTTACGACTCTCTCTCTGCAGCGGCGAGGCATGGCGGAAGGACATGAAACCTTTTTTCCATGCCGTCAATTTGACGGCGCGGCACCCGCTGCGGCGAGATGGAGTGGGACCTCTGCCTCTGCTGCCGATTGGCCGCCATGATTTCAGCCATGGACGACGTCATGAGCTTCAACATTTCTTGCTTCTTTAGCAGCTCCTCAGTGAAAGTCCTTGAAAGAAAAGCCTGAAAGTCCCTGAAAGTTAATCCATATTCCAAAAAAAGATTGATAACCCTGAATGATATCAGGAGAAAAGAAAAGAAAAGGAAAGCTTGAAAGTTTCATCTTTTGCTAATGCCTGCAGTAAATTCAATCTTACAATTTCCTCATCACACATTCACATTTAGACTTAACCAGTATTTCAAAAACTTTAATTGACATAATAAAAAAAAATTATATTAGTACAACTAGACTTTCCAAAAGGACATGTCACTTAATCGATAAATTGATAGGAATTTCGCATTCTTGAATCTGTCTTAGCAATTTATCAAATTTCCTATTAACTCTATGCAGAATATAATTCCATTTTGTATGTGATAATTCCATATTTATTGCAGTTGCACTAAAATATTTTCCATTTCTTTTTGGTGTATGAGAGAGAGAGAGAGACCTTGGGATTCTCAAGCTGTAATGACTCCCATATTTTGCATGAAGACATACAGAACGATCAGCGCAGAGAAATGCGATCTTTGAATACTCACCATCTAAGACCTATTTATTAAGAAAACCTTATATATTCATAAAAAAGAATATAAACACGGCATGCATGGCTACAAAAATTAAACTTTCATAGGTTATACTTGGAAGTTAATAATTTCAAAAATCATATGTCTTCGAATTTCAGTGACGATTCCCTTAGCTCGTACACTTTGACTTGAGGAGAGTAAGTTCCTAACTAATAAAGACAAATAAGAAATCTCAACCTAACACCTCATCTCACACAAATAAATTTTCTTGGACATCATTAGGTGTACATCAATTTCAACATTCACCTGAGGCTATAACATACTCCCCCATCAGGAGACACTTTAATTCTAGAAGTTGCAGTTTCAAACTTCAAATCTTGTATCAAATCCACCCTTTGAAAATAATCTGAAATTGATCCACAAAAACTCATCATTCACAAAATCATCATATGCAGAGATATAACCTAATGACTCAAATCTCATTAAAGTTTCCACTCACAGCAAAAACTTCAAAACCTAATAAGCCAAACAAAATGTATGTTCATGAATTAACATAATAAAATATTAGAAAGGAATAAACTTTAGGGGATTAGTTTTACCGTGAGGAAAGCTTCTCTGGTAATTCCACCAATCTGCAGAATCAAAGGAAGCTTCTGTTTAATTGAAGACTTGTCCATTTTTGAAGCGATATTCGATAAATTAATCAAAACTCAGTGACTTCTGCTCCATCGAGATATGTGTTCAAATAAACATCACTAAGTACAAGTACAAAAATGACATACGAAAGTAATAAACATAATACAATCATTTTTATGTAACGCGTTTAGGGCCTTGAAGAGAGCCTTGACCGTGTTATGAGGATTCCTCCATCCAACAACCTACAAGTGTATTCCCAATAAGGGCCACCATAACCGGAAAAATGTTTAATAATAATAATAATAATAATAATAATAATAATAATAATAATAATAATAATAATAATAAATTCCTACTAAATCAAGCATATACAAAACAAACTATGATGAAACCCTTGGTTTTTTTATACAAGACCTGAATTGCATGAGCAAATTGTGTGCTCCTCATGTCGCTCTACGTAATGGAGATTCTAAAAGTACTCCGGTTCTTGGGCCACGCATCTGGTTGTTTTCCTCAGTCTCTATGAAAAACTTCACTTCTCTCTCCTAACGGAACAAAAATAGGTACACAACCCATATGATCAAGTTAGACAGTAGCTTTCACATGATAGACCAGAAGAATGGAAAAACAAGGAATTAAGTTATAGAGAAACCAAATAAAAATATAACATGGAGCAAAAATAGATAGGCACATACGATATTCTCATTGAAGCTTAATATAGATGCCACATTTCCACAGCGATAACAATAATTTGGTGCAGACCATACCTGCATTAAGCCAACAACACAATGCGACAATGAGAGAATATAATAAAGAACGCAACAAGACAATCTCTGTCCAGATGTTACAATGTTGTAGTCCATGATAAAAGGTTTAGCAAACCCACGGTCACAAGTCATTTATCTTGAAACATGTACTTCAGACCTTCTTGAACAAGTTGATGGGCACGACAAACTAGATCAAGTTTGTTAATATGGTTAAACTGCAAATAAATTAGAGCTATTTTAGCATAACCTCTTATATTACCAATCAAGCCAGAAATAATCATAAAACATTAATCGGAGTTTTAGTGAAGTGATATTTTTGTGGATACTGAAATCAGATCTAATAACCATGTCCTGCAACATTCTTGATATCAAGAACACACTCAGTGAATTACCTCAGATGTAACCCTGGACCCAAAAAAACCAGCCTGCTCCTCGAGGACTGACAACTCATATGTTAACATGTTGCTGCAGTTCTTAGGGAAACAATTTTGTCTAGGGCTGGGCTTATAGAAAGCTCCTCTAATTTTGATGTTATAAAAGCAAACTTAGCCGGTTCTGACAGGATAAATTCTCAGTAATCATCACTTAACGTAAACAAATCGTTTGATTTTGCTCGATCAAAGGGTAGAGTGGTCTTATATAAGTTTCTATCAATTTCAAATCTCAGAACCCGTGCATTACAACCAGGTAAATGGAGAATCACAAAAGCAAGTGTACTATGTAATCAGAAGATTAAGGTAGCCACAACCATTATTTAGGTTGCTCATACAAAGATACAACCATATAAAAAGAAAAGAAAAAGAATAAGAAAAAGGGGAAAAAAGAAAAAAATTGCCCAATACCTCATCCAACGTCTTAATCTCTTCCACAATAGATGTAACCATCCGAATAGTAGGCAAAAGCATGGATAGAGGTGTGTGCCTTTAAGTTAATTTAAGAAAAACAAATTAGGGAACAATAACACTGCACACTAATAAAGAACATAGGTTAAGAAACCTAAAACCCATCATAAATACTTACTTATAAAGCTTAGCAAGCTTGGATCACATGCCCGCTTCATACATAGCTGATCCTATTTCACCTCCACATTGAGAAAGATATAACAAAGCCCAACACACTTCCTTCAAGACCACTTCATCGTTTGTGAGGATGAGAGATGAAAGAATAGGAATTGCGGGCTCAAGCTACACCCAACAAAGAAGTTAATTATCCGTGAACAAAAGCAATATTACATAGTTGCAGAGCAATATGTATACAGATATTTATTAAACTCCTCCTATGCAATGCACCCAAAAACCTTTATAAAAAAAAGTTAGTAAACTGAAATAGAGAATATCCAACCTGCTCAAGTGGAACATTGGGTTTTCCCTCGAGAAAATTAGACAAATCCCACATACCGACTCTCAGAAAAGAAAGTTCACTACGCTCGTTTAAAAGAGTTAACATCGGTTGCAAAGCTCCACAGTTTAGTACAATATCACGGTATTAAGGAGAATCACCAGAAATATTTCCTAAAGCCCATGCAACCTACATGTTAAGAGAATAAAGTCCATATATGGGATGAATAAAGCTATTTAATTAAAACCCAATAACACAATGAATCAATTGATTCTCAACTTAAATTCCAAGATTAATTTATACTTTTTCACGGATATCGGATCATGGAGATTGGAGAAGTTTCACGAATAAAGGGGCTGCCCCACAGTTGATCACCGTTTTAGTGTTATCAGATGTTCCAGCGGCAATGTTTTTGAGAACACGAGCTGCTTCACACTGAATAAGAATGTAGCAAAAATAAAATCAACTGCATCTCATGAAAATCCCGCCCCCGCCCCGCCCCAGCCCATAATTAAAGCATACAAGTGATAAAACCTGAAGTTGTGGATAATCATCCCTCATAAGGAATTCAACAAGACGAGGTACAACTCCTGCTTGTACAACTTGATCGATTCTAGGGTTGTCTTCTGTGAGGAAGAAAAAAAGAAAGAAAAATCCTTGATCACACAATTCATAAAAACTACATATCATATTGTTGAACAAAAGGTCATTTTATCAATAAAATCGTTAAAAAAAAACAAAAAACAGGTGTATGTAACATTTAGCCACGAAAACAATCATAACTACACAAGAAACAACAGAATACAACAGAAATGCACAACATAAATCCCCAAAAACAGAAATTAGGGATTAGTATTAGTAAGCGTCAAAATCCCCAAAATTTTCTTGTAAATTTTCCAAATTTGGAATACACAAAAGGACAAAATGGAAAACGCAAATGCACAAGGTGTCTTGTGTTTTACGTTCATAAAGGGAATTAATGTACAAGGTGTCTTTCCAGCAATTTCTCGAATGCAGTTCCACTCCTTCAGTGCCGTCGAAGCCTTCGACGAAGACAACGTCGTCGAGTCTTTCTAGCAATTTCTCGAATGCAATCTTTTATTTTTTTTATTTATTTCACAACTTTATTAATTGTTACTTGAATATATAACTTGAAATTATTATTATTATTATTATTATTAGTTGGACTCTATAAATTGGTATGCAATATAAATAAATAAAAAGATTCTCCAACCCATTAAAAGAATATTGTACAATTATTGACCATTTCATATACATACATATACATGTACATATACATATACATATATATATATATAAATTCAACCGGATTGGTGATAGAAATAATAATAATTGAATTTAAAATGCTAAAAAATAAAATAAACACTATTATTATAGGAAATATCTAAGGTGTTGTGAAGGAACCATGCCCTACACCTCCCTCCATTTACATCTATACATTTATCAATATTTGTAACCAACTTTTGATCCAATGGTTGTGATTAAGTGAAGAATGGTGCCCTCACGGCACCGTAGAAGTCCTCATTATTATAATCATGTACTTCTGTATAATTTTGTATTTTTTAGCTAACTTATCAGCTAAATTTGTCAAACGCTTTTATTTATATCAGCTAGCTTTTCAGCTATCAGTCATCAGCTCACAACTAACTTATTAGTCATCAGCTAACTTTTTAGCTATCAGCTAACTTATCAGCTTTGTCTGTCAAACATACCGTAAGTTACAAGGCTTAAAAAATAGTTTTATCATCTCTCTCTATTATGTACGTTTATATCGGTTATGGGCAATTAACTTTATTTTTTCCAAGACATAATAATGCATGACTCGCATATATGGGTAATTAAATATGATTAAGCAATTAGGAAAATTTAATAGCATCCTTCAGTGTTTCACGCGCCGTGTAAATAAATAGGAAATTAATAATTGTCATGAATTAATGTTACAAAGAAATTTTCTATAATTTAATTATCAAATTAAGCAGTTTGAATTGCTAACATTTGAGATAAAATCATAAATATAAGATTTATTTTGATATTGACAAAATTATAATATTTCCTCTAATGCATTCACTTAATCACACTAAAAATTTCACAAACTCAAAATCGTCATCAATATAAATACCCCTCATCACCAACCTCTAATAATTACCTCTTCACTTTCGCTATCCTATTCTTATACGTTATAAATACACTATTCATTCTATCTTTCTCTCTCAACAATCACCATTTTCACAAATGACTAACTTGTTTCTCCACGCCTCGGAAGTTAATGCCTCTATCAATATACCACCCATATTAAGGGGTCTCAATTGTTAACTCATTTGCGCTATTTGTCAAAAGGCCCCCTCGGATAATTCTCTACCTCGACTTCTTCATCACATCCATTTGTTCCTTGTAGAAAAAATCAAGAAATCGGTCATGTAACTAAAAGGCGATCGCAAAACAGATCATGCAAATTAATGCACAATTTGCAAAATAGCCTTGTAATCTAACTATATTAAAATCTCATCCTTGGTCTTAATTTTGCCCTCGATTGCGTGAAAGCCCCGGGTAATTACCAATTTCCGGTGAAATCATAACCAAATTTGATATTTTGAAATAATTACACAACTATTTTGCAAAATCATGCATTTTGTTAGATCAAAATTGAGATTTTTTTTTTATATGGTTTTGAACTATATATATTTAATTTATCAATTATGTCAATCCTAACCTTCCCTTGGGACTATCCTTAAATTAGTTGCATGACTAATTCTGAAATCTTTATACTCGTTTCCTATCCGAATGAGCCTTCATAAAAATATGCGCATATTCTTCTCCTTCGCCCGGTGGCATACAGGAGCCAGGCTAGATCACATCTATTTACATTGGATGAACTTTCAGAGCATTATGTGACTCGTACACATATGTGGTGACAAATAAAACTTCTCTCGGTTCTTTTGTAACACTAAACCTCAAGTAGTATTTGTAATTATCTTTAAATAAAATAAAAGTTATATATGTAAAAGAGATAAATGTTGGTATTGACCACCGTATGTACTTCATTAGTGGTTCTTTGTTGAGAATGTAAAAATGTGCAAGAAGTTTCACACTAGTTTTAGTTGTAAGAACTTTAGAGTTTTGTTTGTTGTAATAATTTTGTTTATGAAATGGCGCATGTTTCTCTCTCTCTCTCAATAATAGGAATTTTGCACGAGTATAATTTGTGACCCGATTTAATTAGGGATTTTGTTGACATGGACCCATTTAATCTTAGCAACACATTCAAATTGCAAATTTATCCTGCGGCTATAGAGGGCTGCAATTTTATTCAATTCAAATTCAATTTGATAAGAAAATATCTTTTTTTTCCTTAAAAGAAAAGAAAAGTCTCTCAATATAGTAAATTAACTCAACTTGTCAAATGTGAATTATTAAAATATAAATATTATATTTATAAGAAATAAAAGTGGTTTTTATGTATGCAATCTGAGTATTATTACATTTATATAGATGATACAATGGGATAACTGTGGTAAGTAATAATAGGAGCACAAACCAATTGCTCCTGATTTAATGCTTTGACTTTAGACTTAGTAGGTTGCTCCTCTAAGGATGACTCTACGCTATTATGCCCGCGCAAGGTGGTAGTTCCATCGAGCACACCAATCTTAGATCGTGTTTGTTTAAACTGCGTCTTTGTTAACATTTTTTTGAGAAAGTCAGCTAATTGGTTGGTGTTTACGTGAACCATATTCCGTGTTTTTGCCTCAATGTGTTCTCGCACAAAGTGGTAACACTATATGCTTCAAACATGTGTGGAAAGCTTGATTCGTACACAAGTATGTTTCTCCAATGTTGTCGCAAAGTAGTATTAGTATGGTTTTCAGAGGGTGACATAATTTATCTGGTAGATGTTTAAGCCAATCAAGTTTTGAAACAATAGAGGCAACAAAGTGACAATGTGCGTCTGTGGAGGACTTTGCAACTATTTTCTATTTTTAGCACCATGTAATTGGATTAGTACTGAGGAATATTATGTTGTCTAAAATGGAAGTATACAATACACATAGACACATACACACACACACATAATGGGAGAATATCTCCTTTGCTTAATCACCAATCTAACAACTTTCTCACAACTAACTAACAGTTTTGCTAACAACTGACACTTTGCATGGAGTTAGGTTTAACTAACTCTGACTTTGTTGAATAGTTTCTAAACAACTCTTACTATATTTGACTAACTTCTAACTATATCACAATATACTCATCCGAGCTGACTCTATTCTTTTGCAAGGAAAATTTTGATTTTAATGGAAACTTGTTGCATAGATAGTGAAAATGGGGACCAATTAATGGCTTTGTAAAAATATATGATAGTTGATCTTCTAAAGGAACATATCACACATCAAGCTCCTTGCCAAGAACCTTTTCTCTTAAAAAGTGGACATCAATCTCTATATATTTAGGTTGTGCGTGTTAAACAGGATTAAAAGCTAATGCTAGAGCACTTTTGTTATCACACCAAAGAATAGAAGGAGCTTCATTAAATGACACGTTGTTGACATCATAGACTCTTCCTGAAGGGTAGGCATAGATAGCCTTTGTGACTACTACTATATCCCAAAAACACTCATTTTGTTGATCTATATTGGAATTTTTTATTATGATATGGTCTGAGATATGGAAAGCAAGTACAACCAAATACTATTATAAAGGAAGAGTAAACTGAAGTGTCTGATATTAAAGTGTGAGGTGAGTTGAATTGAAGAACAGGAGATGGGAGTCTATTGATTATGAACACAGTCGTTCTGAAGGCAAAACTCTTGAATTTTAGAGTTAGCATTGGCTTAAATAGCAAGGATAATCCTACTTCAACAATATGAAGATGTTTTCTCTCACCTTTTCCATTATACCAATGCACATGAGGACAGGAATGTTGGAATTTTATACCTAACTGAGAAAATAAAGGTGCCAAGGCTTTGAGTTCGCCTCCTTGATCAGATTGAAAACACTGAATATGATTGCCAAACTGCCTTTCAACTAAATTATTAAACTGGGAAAACACTGAATCAGATTTAAGTTTCAGTGGAAAGATCCAGGTGTATCCATTGAAATCATTAACACTGAATAGGCTTGATGGATTTTCTATAGGAGTTTGTAGAAAAAATAGCTTTATTTTGTGTGATGGATGAACATGATCTTAAATCTCTCACATGGGAGATGTCAAGCTAATATAATCCTTCCATAAGAACCCCTTTCAGAAGAGTTTGATGGGTGTGTAGGTACTTGACAACACAAGAATTAGCATATTATTTAATTAGTACTTGATTATCTTTTATAATTTGAGAAATGTTGTGAAGGTTTATTATGATAACAGGAACACGCA
>BMAC01000053.1:675836-723649 GCA_014905375.1 Phtheirospermum japonicum
AATACATCAAAATCAAAAAGAGGAAGGAAAAAAAAAACATCCCTGAAATAATAGTAGTCGAGCCGCTACTCGTCGATTTGTGTAATTGGCCACTTCTTCAACGTGCGCGATATGAATTGCCCTAAAGAAAAATAAAACAAGCAAAAACAAAGAAAATAACAATATTTTTGGATTTTATATTTTCCATTTTTTTTAAACAAAGCATAAATAATAAAAATAAAGAGACGAGATTTAGAACTCGTGGGACTCATCATCCTCGTTGGGGTTCTCGTCGACATCCATGCTAGGTGTGGGGTATGCCGCCTCAAATCGCTCCTCGAGCTTCGAAATGCGAGCTCGCATCTTCTTTAAACTCCGACGGTTTTGGTCGTGGTTCGCATAAATCTTCTCGTCGATGATTTGGAGCTTATCGAACATCTTCACTTGAAATGCCCGGTTTTTTTTTAAAAATTGGCTCCAATCGGGACTCGGGCCCGAAGTAGAACGGCGGGCTTGCTCCATATCCGCGTCGCCATCGTCGTCATCATCGTGCAGTCGAGACAAAGATCCTCCTCCAGTCGACGACTTCACTCGGGGTGCCGGTGCACGCGTAAGAGGTAATGAAGTAGTCCCGAGTGGGCTAAGTCCATTTTTGGCCGGATCGAACCCGAAGTGATGGGCGAGGCCGGTAATGTATGGCGCAAATGAGAGAACTGGTGACTTGCTTCCCGGAGTACCCTTAGTGACGTTGTAAAGTCCTAGCAAAATTAGCGGGTACAACCAGACTTGACGACCATCAACGAGGCATTGTAGAACATAAAGCTTGGCTTTGGTCGCATAGGTGGCCTCGTTCTTGCATAAAATAATGTGCCCGAGGATCTTGTAGGCAACGTAAAGGGCGTCGTCTTGAATTTTCGAGTAAGGAAAACGCTTGCAATCGCCCGTATTTCCCCCGGTGATCATCCCCCAAAAAGAGGCTAAATCGAAGCCTTGAACTCCAACCGGGTGGTCCCCTACGGTCGGGAAACCGAAAATGTTGCCAAAAATCTCCTCGTCTACACTAACGTCATTCCCTCCTAGTCGACAAGTGAACGTCTCGTCGTTCTGGATCGCCAACGTGGAGAAGAACTCGAGCATAAGCTCTCTAAATCCGGGAAGGTGCATTTGGGCGAAGTACCCACCACCAAGGCCATCTACATAGCGCGAAAGATCGTTGTGGTGTTCCGACCCATTCGAGGCTTCTTCCGCAAGTCCTTGGACGTTCAAAATCCTATGCGTAGCAAAACCCCACTTGCGAATATTCTTGAACATGTCCCCTTCCTTTTTGTCAAAAATTGGGAATGGTGCTCCATATTTCCCCGAGATATCCTTACGTTTACCCGCTCAAGACATTATCACACAATACGAAAGCGAACGGGATTGAAAAATCTTGAAAAATAAAACTTTTTGTTCTTTGGGGAATTTTGTCGAACACTTGGCGTGCGTGTTCAACCAACAAAATACTTGAGCAATTCTTGCACCAACAACTTCCCAACACAACCAATAACAAATAATATGGTCCCAAGAGAGTCTCAAGCGAAGTACCTCAAAGATTGTAGCTCGAATTTCGCCCGTTTCCGGAAAATTGTCCAAATTTTTCTTCAACCCTTGTAGCCCGTTTTGGAGAAAGTGGCTTGTATGTAAGAAGTTTGAACGAATTTCTGGGTTTGTGAGTGTTGGGGTGCTTGGAAAATTGAAGAAAGTGAGAATTTGTTGAAGGGTGCAAGAATCTTGAAAAAAATTTAAGTTTAGAAGAAGAAGGACGTGAGAAGAGAAAGAGGGAAGGGTCGGGATGATTTTAAAGCTGTTTTTCTGGGCTTTCCACGCGGGTCAAGAATCTATGGGTCGGGTTAGTCGGGCAAAACCCGAATTTAAGCGCTTCTAGGCCGGGCGCGTGGCTCGCATCGACGTTGCGTCGACTCCCGCGTCAGTCGACGTGACAAAGATTAATTTCTCGGCACCTCGCGTCGACGCCGCGTCGACTGACGTGAGCAAGCTCGGCGTCGATGCGGGCGGAATCCTGGGCGACTTTTTCTTCGCTCATTCGATCAATTCTCCTCGTCTGAGTTCTTCCATCTGTTTTAACGTCGCTTGCTCGACGCTATTTTTTTCGTTTAGTTCCAACCGTACGGTGGATCTCCAAACTCCACTGAATTATGATTGCTACCTCCCTTTTGTCATAATAAGGTTTCAACCTATGCTTGTGAGCTTGAAAGGATAATTTTCCGATCTCGTCATACAACGTGGCTACGCCGTACTCATCCAATTCTTTTATCGAGAACGGTCCGCTCCATGTAGCTCCAAAGTCAGCTGGGTCATATTTACGCTCGTGATTATATAGCACTAAATCTCCAACCTCAAACTGCAAGTTTTTGACTTCCTTCGTGCGAACCTCTTTTGATTTCTTCTTCTCCCTCGCCCAATCGTCGAAAAATGCCTCGCCCTTGTTCTTTTTACGTGAAACTTTAAATTTTTTATTGGGGTCGAGGGAATCGTGACTTGGGCTACTTATTGGTGGTGTATGCAGTCGCTCCACATCGAAATCGTCTCCAAATTCTTCTACGATATCGCGTATGTCAATACCTAGTAATTCGATCAAGTCTTCTCCAGTTAAGTGCATATGCTCCTCAAACTCGTCGTGCTCCTAGCTTGGATCGACTCGTTTATCCCCTCCCTCGATAGAAAATCCGGCGTCATCCCTGTTGCTTAGTTTGTTCAAAGTTGCGATTTCTCGTAACTCGTTTACACATGATGTAAAGGGATCAACGAATGAATCATCCTCTTGCATGATAGGGGAGGGAGTGTTTTGAATATCTCTTAAAGAAAACGTCACTGTTTCGCCCAAAACAGTCATGGTCATCCTCCCTTTGTGAACATCGATTAGCGTATGGGAAGTAGACATAAACGGGCGTCCCAATAAAATGGTATGCTCAGTACCTTCATTCGGTACCTCGCCAACGTCCATAACCACAAAATCAACCAGAATTACGATCTCTCCAACTTGTACTAAAACATCTTCAACTACTCCCAACGGTCGTCGGGTCGAGCGATCGGCCAATTGTAGGCGCATGGTTGTCGGCTTAAGTGGTCCAAGATCAAATGCTTGATAAAGTGAATATGGCAGTAAGTTTATCCCTGCTCCAAGATCTAACATTCCTATCTCTTTTTGTCCATTGGCCAACGAAATAGTGATGCAGAAACTTCCAGGATCGGGTTCTTTGGGTTCAATGGCTTCTTAAAAATCGCGCTAACCTCCTTTGGTAATGGTACGTATTGATTCATCGCTAAACGTCTCTCTCTCGAAGCAAGTTCCTTAAAAAATTTAACGTAGGCGGGCATTGTTTTGATTACCTCCAATAGCGGTAGGTTGATGTTGACGTGCTTCAAGAGGTTGTATAGCTCCATGAACCTCTTGTTCTCTTTCGCCGGGCGCAACCAGCTTGGAAAAGGAACAGCATCCTTAATTTGTGTCATTGATTGCTTCGGCAGTGATGGTCCGTCTTTGCCAAGGGTGTTGTTCGGAATCGTCCCTTGAATGGAACCAGGCACGTATCTATTGGTGGATTTATGTATCTTGTCTACTGGTTTAGGAACAAGCTCCTCATCTTGGTCCACTATGCCATTGTCGATCTTCTTCCCACTGCGAAGGACGTGAACAGCCGACGCTTGCTCCGGTTGACTTGGTAGCCTGTCCTTCTCCTTATTTGACCTTGCAAAGTCAGTTGCTAGTTGGCCCATAGTTCTTTCCATCCTATCCATATTTTTAGCTAGATCATGCACAACACCGGAAAGATGGTCAATTCCGCTCACCTTCTTCGAGAGTTCATCAATCTTTGCGTTCACCTTCGTAAGTCCCTCTCTATTGCTAATCGTCTCGGCCACTTGATTTTGCTGCCAAACCAACAGCTGATCATTTGGTTGAGTCGCATTAGACGCCTTCCCTTGCGTATGAAAATTATTTTGTGGTGGCGGCACTGGTGGTGCTTGAGCATATTGTGATGGTGGATATTGTGGATCAGGTGGCATATGATTTGGATTTTCAGGGGCCCACTTGAAAAGAGGATTATCACGTTGCAGTGTGTACTTCTTTTGATTCGAATAATTTTGGATCGCGTTAACATCCTCATGCTACTCAATGTTGTTTGGACACACATCCGCTGAATTTTGGGGGGATGCACACTGGTTACATGTTACGGCCATCCTTTGTGCAGTGGCCTTGCTAGCTCGCTCGGCTTTCCAAGCAGCTAATTTCTCGTCAAATATCTCCTCACATTTCGCCTTCACTAACTTGCCATCATCTAAATCAGGATCAGGGATGGAAACTTCGTTAACCCTCATTTTACGAGACGAGAGTTGGTTTGTCTAGATTTTTTGCTTTGCTTTTCCAACACCCGCCTCACCCCGGTGGCTGTCAAATCTCCAAAATCTCCTCCCGCTGCTATCTCTACTTCTCGTTTCCCATGGTCTAATAATCCATCGAAGAAAAACTGGTTAGTCATCTCCGGAGATTAGTTGTGGTGGGGGCAAGCTTGCAAAAGCGTCTTATAACGCTCCCACATTTCATGAAATAGCTCTCCATCCAACAGTTCAAAGGTAGCAATTTGCCTTCGAAGATGCCCCGTAGTTTGGGCCGAATAGTATTGATTTAAGAATTTCTCGCTGATCATATCCCAATCAGTCAACGAGCCAGGCTCTAGTGATAGTATCCATGACTTCGCCTTGTCCTTCAAGCTGTACGGGAAAAAAATCATTTGTACTTCCTCTTGGTGAAGGCCATGAACTACGAATCGCCCCACTTCATCAAAAAAGTAGTTTAAAAATGCCAAGGGGTCCTCATGGACATTTCTGTGAAAAGTCAGGAGTAAGTTAAGTTGATGCGGTTTGATTTCGAATGCCCTTGCGGTAGGTCCAAGAACAATGGCGGACCTAAAAGGTACAACCTTTTGACGTGCTAAATCGCGCTGTCTTGGTGCTCGATCTCCCCTCGGTTCCCTAACTCGATCATTAACTCTCTCGTAGTGGTCATCATGCGCATGATGGTGCTCGCGCTCGTATCTCCTTCCGAAATTATTTTGCTCGTAATCATGATCTTGATTCTCCAACCACTCGTTCACGTGCCTTTGATTGTTAACATAAGCATCACACTGCAGAAAATCCTCATTCCTAAATGCCATGTTCTCGATGTTGTGTTGACGCATGACATTGTCGTTCACCTCTTCGTTTTGCCTCATATTTGCCATGTTGGGTTGGTGATTGACTATTTTGTGTTGCTGGTTAACGCCTTCGTTTCTCCCCTCGTCTCGTCTCACGTTCTCCATGTGTTGCTGACAATTAGCCCAATTGGCTCGGGGTTGTGGTTGTCCATGCTAAATGATTGGTTCACTACCATACCCATTTCGAATGGGGCGTGGTGGTGATCTCGGTGGTGAATCGCCGTTTCGAACCGAATGTGCTCCTAACATAATGTCGGGAACTTGATCGCAAGCAAAATCAGTTGCTGTCGAGGAATTGTCCTCGGGAATAAAAGCGGGTCTTGGTCTTGGCGGATTTCAACGGTGAATGTTGTCAATGAATGGTACAAGGTCGCGTTGAAGTGATCGCCTTCCTTGCATAAACTCAACAACACATAATTCAACGTACCAAATGGCAAAAACCAAATGCGAAAATAAAAATAATAATGAAAAGAAACTAATAAATCAAAAAGAAAATGAAATGAAAAACATCTTAAATTCCTACTCGTTGCTTCCTCGGCAACGGCGCCAAAATTTTGACTCAAACTTTTGTGCACCCCTTTTTAATAAATTAATTTAAAAGCACGTTAGTTTTCTCGCAAGAGTACGAGGTAACTGTAAGGTGGTAAGTTTGACTCGAGTCGTATCTCTCGAGGAAACAACTGTTCGGTCTTTCGGATGTTTTTCTCAATTTACGACTCGAGTCAAACTCATCACAAGGAAACAACTGTTCGGTCTTTCGGATGTTTTTCTCAATTTACGAACTAAAGTAAAATACATGTACATTTGGGGTTTTAAAAGAAATTGAATTGATCATTATAACTAAAGCAATAATTAAACTAAAGCTATTTAAACTAATTATTCTAACTAAATTATCAACTACGAGCAATAATTAAACTACTTGAACTCAAGAACTAAGAATTAATAGCAACTAATCTAACAGCATGAATATAATAAATTATCACTAAACAATGTACCATATAAATCTAAGAACAAATAACTAAGCATAAATCAATCGCATAAATAAACTAAAGTAATCCAATATCCAAAATCCAAGCATAAAACGATTAAACTAATTAAACTAGAATTAACTAAAAAACTAACTACGAAATTATCTAAGAGTTTAGAGTACTTATTGGAACTAATGAAAGCAGTAAAAAGCTCCAGCTATTCCGGAGTTTGAACGTTGATCTTGGGCGAAGATTGAATCCCGAACTCGAATTCGATGTTTTGGACGCGTTGTTCTTCGATCCTTGATCTCCGTCTTCAAATCTCGTTATGAGATGTGGAATTATTATTATTGGAAGCTATGGAACCCTAGGTGGTCGTGTATTATGTGTCTCTGGTGTCTCCCTCTTAAAAATCCTAAATATAGAGGATTTTTATAGATATTGCAAGTCTTGGCGCACAAGAAACCCTAAAATCCGAATTCTGGGCCGTCGCGTCGATGGTGCGTCGACTGACGCGCGCTGGTGCTCGGCGTCGGTGCTGCCTGGGCATGCGCGTCGGCTGGGCGGGTGCGTCAACTGACGCGGTCATGGATTGACGCCTCAGCAAGTTGCGTCGACGGTGCATCGACTGACGCTCCTTCAATCGACGCTTCAGCAAGTTGCGTCGACGGTGCATCGACTGACGCTCCTTCAGTCGATGATTCAGCAAGTTGCATCGACGGTGCGTCAGCCTTGCGTCGATTGACGCGGATCATGGCTCACATCGACGGAGCGTCGACGGTCGCATCAGTCGATGCGACTGAGCGTCTACCTCCGTCTCTCGATCTTTTGCTACTCGTTTCGCCGGAAAGCTCGTTCTCCTATTCTTGAACATCGAACTTCGTCTATTACGTACTAAACTCTTCCGGTTACTTAGCTGTAAGGTGAAAACAACGAAATATCACCTATTTTCATCAATTACGATTAAAATACGGTAAAATAAGTCAGAACTATAAAAATACAGAATTGTGCTTAAATCGTCCAACTTATACCAAAAACAAATAGAAAAACGTACTAAAATATTAATAAAAACAATGACAAATCTACTCTAATCAAATCTCCACTCCTGCTACTAGAGATGAAGAGTTTGATCTTGCAGCCCTTACACATGAAACTGAGACTGCTGAGTTGGGTGATGATGGAATCACTCTCTTCACATGAAAGTTCAGTGATTTGCTAAAGAAAAAGAATAATTCGTGGGATTCATTTAGCCGATATAACAAAATCTCCTTAGAACCTTCCACTCCAAGAATGATTGGTCAATCCACTCGTGCAAACAAATTTCAAAGGAGTGATATGACTCCCAAAGGCTCAATATCTGAAGACCGAAATCAGAACAACACTAAGGTATTAGATAATGTCTAGTGTCACGAATGTAAAGGGCTTGGCCATTACAAACATGAGTGTGCCAACATCAAGCGCAAGAGAAATCTGATAGCTATGAGTAATGGAGAAGACGACAACGAGCCTCGAGAAACTAAAGAAGTTGCTACCATGACTGCCTGTGTTGTATGGAATGATAGTGAAAATGTTACTAACATTTGGTGTCTTTACTCTTCCACTACTAAAGACATTGATGATACTGAAGACTTTGGTGCTGCCTCTGAAGAGCTTTATGAGAGTTGGTCTAAACTAGTTCACATAGTAAACATTCTTACTAAAGAGAATGAGAGATTGTCTCATACGGATAAAGAACAACAGTTTGTAATCTTGTGCCTAGAAGCTCTACTGATAAAACTTGGAAAAGAACTAGATAGGACAAGATCAGAACTCTCAACTGCACTTCTAAATCTGAAGAAATTAAATTCAAGAACGTTAAACTTGAGGAGATCTTCTCAATTGGATCTATGCTCAAAAAATGGCATAGGCTTTAAGGCTCCTGTGTTTGTCAGAGAAGGTGAAAGAGATCGGAAATATTTGTGTCTGTTAAAAGAACTAAACAATGTTAACGCAGTTATGTCTGTCACCATTGCTCAGAACCTGGATATATCAGATCCTTCTACAAAAAGTTAAAGATGGAAAGGACTTGTGCATTTGAAGGCAATGCGACTTCAATCAACTCAAGCACCAGCATCCAGATCAACACAGCTCTAAAATCCAGAATGGTGTGGGTAAAAAAACCTGATAATCAATGTAACGTGATTTATACCTCACTTAAGATGAATGTTGTAGGTTTATGTATTTTGACAGTGGGTGCTCCCGACACATGACTGGAATAGTTGACTACTTGTCTAATTTTGTGAAACACCATGGTGGCAAAGTCAATATGGTAGCAATGCCCATGGAAAGATCATTGTAAAAGGCACTCTGAATGTTGAGGGTCTGCCTATTATCCAGAACTTGCTCCTTGTGGATGGATTAACTGCTAATATAATTAGCATCAGCCAACTATGTGAAGATGATCTTTGAGTAAAGTTTGATCGAGACTCGTGTGAGGTTCTTGATAAATCTGATCAGTGCACACTTACAGGAATCAGGATGGCGAACAACTGCTATCAAGTTAAAAGTAAAATCCCATATTCATCGCTTATGCCATATGAATCTGAATTGTGGCACCAAAGTACGGGACTTGTGAACTACAAGACCATGGGTAAACAGGTGAAATTCGATGATGTAAGAGTCATTCCAAAGTTATTAATCAAAAACTCATATGTTTGTGTTGCATGTTAGAGCGGAAAGAAAAAAAGAGTGTCACTCCCGGTGTTCCAACACGTCAACACCTCTCATTGGATGAAACATCCTCTTAAGAAGATCTTAGTTCCAGTTGAGGAGAAATGTATTGTTGGTAAGAAGTTTTTGGTTGATATAATTAATAATCAAGGATATAGTGTGTTTAATAGTACATGCTTTATTATTTTTGTGTGCATGAGGTTTAATAATTTGTCTGTGATAATTGGGAACTCTGAAGAGGACACCGTACTTGTTCTTGTACGAAGTCCTCAGTCTGTGGATCTAATATTTGTATCTAGTGATTCTGCAGGAATGAATTCTGATAATGCAAATAATGTTACTGCTCATGCTCCAACACCAGAACCAACATCTTGGGTTCTAACTAATCCGACTGCTAAAACCTCATTATCAAAGTTCGATCATGATGATTTTGTTCCTACAGGGATTTTGAGTCTTTTGTTCGAGACATTATTTTAAGGATGCGGAAGAATCATAATTCTTTTCATATAATCGAGGCTCTGATTGAGAGAACTACTTTCAAGAAGCAAATGAACTTCAAAGAGATGGTAAGTATGGTGTGTGCAACATCTTGCTAGTCTCTAATTATAAACTCTTGTCTTGTGTCTTATGTATAGCCAAAATGGTTGGAGGATGCATCCAAGGATAAGTTCTGGATCAATGCGATGCTTGAAGAACTTTTCAAGTATGCCATGAATGATGTGTGGAACTTAGATCCGAATCCAAATTCTAGCCATGTCATTAAAATTGACGAGATGATAAATATAGTACGAAACAAGTCAAGGTTATAGTGATTCAATGTGTTTCACAAGTTGAAGGTGTAAATCTAGATAAAATCTTTACTCAAGTTGCCAGATTTGATTTATTCAAGTTGTTTTCTGTTGTTGCTTGTCATTTCGGTACTACTCTTCACCAAATGTTTTTAAAAAGATGCTTTATTAAATTGTTTTTTAAATGAGGAAGCATATTATGTGGATTCTAAATATGGTGAAGATGAAAAAGTTTTGTTCATAATGAAAAGCAAGTATGATATGTCAATTAATCAGATTTATGTTGGTGATGTTGTGCTGGGTCTACTTGTAATTAAAAGTTTAGATTTGAGAATGGAATGTCTACGTTTCTTGAGATGGGTTCGGAAGATGACTTGTCATTATTTATAGGTTTACAAATTAATAAGTTCGAAGATGATATTTTTGCATCTCAAGATAACTGTGTGAAAAACCTAGTTAAGTGTTTTGGGCTAGATGGTGTTAAACTTAAGAAAATGCCTATGATTCAAAACCCGTCTAGGGATGAAGTTGATGATAATGTTGGTCACACTGTGTGTGGAATCATAATAGGTAACTTGATATATTTAACTATGAGTCAGCCTGATATTTTGTGTCCTTATGCTTGTTATCTTGTAGATCATAGAGTTACGCACCCAAAGGCCCTGAAATGTCTCATTAGATATGTTTTTGGAATTTGTGACTTAGGAATTTGGTATACTAAATATACAAATACTATACGCTTTGGGTATACGAATTCAATTTGGGCAGAATTTATGAGTGATATAAAGAGTACTACTGGGGGTCATTGTATAGGAAGTAATCAAGTTTTGTGGTATTACAAGGGATTTAATTATTTGTCAACATTTGAAGCTCCTAGTAGTACATGTCCCAAGCCAAAAAATGTGAATCAAATGATTGAAGATTATGGTCTATATAGTGGTATTTTAACTCTTCTTGGTGACAATTCAAGTGCGATTAATATCTCGAGAAATTTAGTCCAACATTCTCTCACAAAATACATAGACATTAGACATCACTTCATCCGAGATTTGGTCCAGAGAAATTTTGTGAGTATTGAGCACATTGGAACAGAAAATCAGTTTGCTGACACATTCACCAAAGCATTAGACTTTGAGAGGTTTTCCAGATTAAGGATGTCTCTCGCTTTATGTGTTCATTAGGTCAGTGTTACTGGAAATGCTGCAGCACTATTAGCTAACATTAGTTGCAACATACTTTGTGCATCATGCATTTTTTATTTTTTTCCCATAACACATATAGATACTTGCATATTTCTCTTCTGTCAGAGGTTGTTGCGACCAAACTGTGTTAACTAAAATTGGATGGATTTTCTTTGAAAAATACATTTGTGGGTTGTTTATTGCAGAAACATGCATTTCTCTTGGTGCTATCCTTTGTGATTTGCTGGATGTCCTTGCCATCTTATTATTAGATGAACTTTAACTAAAGTCAAATCTCTTGATCAATGCAATCTCTTGAAATGATAAATGATTACTGTTGCTATAAAGTGGAGATTTTTATACTTCTGGACATAAAATCCTCAAATATATTTCTTTTATAGCATTTGACATTATCATTAACCGAGTTAAGAATTCTCGATCCATTGACTTTGTTGACAAAGAATTCCATTCTAAATGTTGACACACTAGGACTAACAATCTCTTGCATTTGAGAAAAACTCTTGTGTATTTTTTTTTATTTGCCTAGGAGCATTCTTTTCAGACATAAAAATTAGGACATGCATGTTTGGTGAGATTTTGTCCATATAGCTTGAATATATATTGACAGTGTGATCATAACAAGATTATGTTTTTCTCTTGCTCAAATTTTGGGTACAATTTGAAGTCTCATGGCTTGTGGTGTTATACACGGTTTCGTGGGATGAAAAGAATGAGATATTGGTAGAATTTGGTTTGTTAAACAAGACAACAGTTGATACTCTCTTTTTCCTACCTTGTTTATTTTCTTACCTTAGTTAACTATCTTAGTTTTTTTTTGTGAGTCCTAGTGATTTATTTAGTGTGTTAGTGGAAGGGTTTCAGGGGGAGTGTGCTTTTTGTGCATATTTTTTTCTCTTGTGTTTTTATTTTCTTTTCACTAACAAACTAATCAAATCCCCGTGTATTTAAGTATGGTTAAAGGTGTATCAGGTTTTAAGTTCTTTTTTGAAGATATAAGAAGACCTCTCCTCGTTTCTCTTGGTATGGTTTTGGAGCTTATATTGAAAAACCATATGTAGTCATCTCTTTGGGTGAAAGGAGGAATGAATTGGATGTTATAATACTCCATATTTAGAGTTTTTAGATCAGATTTTTGGAAGGATGAATGAGGCAGTGAGTTCTGATTATAATGCACTGTTGGACACATTTTTGATGAATCTAGGATGCTGCTCCTTCATTTGTGGTCTTCAGTCTTCCAAGATGATCTGTTGAGGAACCTATGGGAAGTGAAGCCCACTTTGGTTATAAGGATGATGTTGATGACAATGTTGGAACACTGGCACCAATAATTCCTATTCCCAATATTGTTCAGGCCCATGGACCTTCTCTGGTCATATTTTTTTCCACCATTTGTTAATCCATCATTTGAAGGCTATACAGAGACTGAGAACTTTGCTGTTGAAGATTTTATTGTAAATCCAGCTGATTATTGATGATCTAAGTAATAATTATGATGTTCATATTAATGATAAAGGCGGTGTTAATGATAACCTATACTTTGGTTCCTGCAATAAAGATAAGTTTGCTTCTTCTCCTCTTTTACTCTCTTGTTGCTTGGGATCTATTTACTGCCTTTCGACACTATGGCCATTTTGATGAGAGAAGGGTGAAGTTTGACCTCTTTGAAAATCAAATTCTGATTTGATTTTGAAGCTTAAGAGGGAGTCTCCTATTTTTGGCAAGGTGTTTGTACGTGCAAAGGTATATTCCTTTGCATCTTCTGATTTTATTAAACTCTTTGGGATTGAGGATTTTCAAGAAGGTGTGACTATGCATGACTTGAGTACGGATGCATATTTTTTATCTGAAAATAAGTTGTCTCGTTGTCGTACAAGGATTGATGGCTCTCTGTTGATAATGTTTTACTTAGTATTGCACGAAGTGGTTGTCTGCAACTGGGTCTCAACAACTAAAATCATTATTTTCACTCGACCCCAAGTTTGAGCATTGTATTGAACAAGGACTTAGATGAGGGTTAATCCTATGTAAACTATGTTTCTAAAAAAGTGTGTGCCCAAATTTGCTACTTTAAAGATAACTAAATGGGGTTTGTTATTTTATTTCCCTTTCTACTCTCGTCTAGTTGATCAGTGTCTTATGGCGAGCCTTTTGGTTTTTTTGGGCTCAGTCTTAAGCTTTTGAGGGGCCAAATCATATCATTGTTCTGCCTTTAGCATTTTTTGATGATGAGTCAGATAACTGGTGTGCTGCCACTGCTAAGGATGTCGGCCCGGGTGTCGAGTCAAATAACTGGTCTTCTGATTTGCAGGCACATATGGGTTTGTAGAATAGCGGATAGCATGAACTCAATCACATCTTTATGAATTGTGTCACATATAGGCTATTGGATTTGTCTTTGTGTGTTCTCTGATGATGAGACGGCTAGTAGTAGTTTAAGTGTTAGCAATATTTAGCTCTCTTTGTTGCTCTTCCTTCTTGTGACTTGTAGACACATGTTGCCCTTTCGCATTCTAGACAAAAAGGTGGATGAGAGTGAAGATAATATTTGGTAAGACTGTAGCTGTTGCTGATAATGATGCTCACTATGGGATGTTACAGTTGTAACTCCATCACATCAGCTTCCAATTGTGGAACCGGCAGTTGATGTGTTTGTTTGGGAAGTCTTCTTATCTAACCTTGCTATTTATATATTGGTGTTGCTCACTGTGTTCCATCACTATGATTAACATCTTCTGCAGGATTCTTATTCACGGGGAGTTGTTTGGTTAGTTTTACCCAATAAAGCAAAAGTGGGAGATTGATAGGAATTTTTTTCCTACATTCTTTTTAATTAATTGGAGTAATTATTTTATTTGCCTTTCAAGACTATTTATTATTTTAGGACTCTTTTATTTATTTATTTGTGTGTGTGTCTTGTAAGTTAAAGTAAGAATCCTTTAGTAGTAGGAAAGTGTATTTTCATAATTATCTTATTCCTTATAATATCAAGATATTGATTAACTCTATTTTAATATTTTAGGACTCTTCTAAAAAGACTGGACTTTATACGTACATTTTTGAGAATACAGAAATAACCATCGTGAAGAAAGAAAAGATGTTGTCGTTCATTCTACTTGTATTCTTCAATCTTGTGTTTGATCAACTTGAAAGTTTTACGGACAACACTGTGCTGATTAAAAATGATCTACTCGTTCAGGAGTTTTCATATATTACTATGTGTTATATTGTTTGAATATCTTGTGTAAAACAACTACACCGTTTTCTAATAATATATTTTTGACCTGAGGTCGCGACCTATGAGTCTTTTAACTCATAGACAAATTTAAATTTTGTGTTCTTATTATTTTTGTTGTGTGTGTTACTGAATATTAGTGCTGGTGTTCCAGCATCTTGACTAATATTCAGTCTCAGATTATTTTTATTCTAGTATCCATGGCCTTCAAAACTTTCAACCTAATTGATCATGCTGGTCGATCTTTTACATACCTTGACTCGACCCGATCAAGTCATAACTGGATACTTCAATTCTTTGGGTCGGTGGGGCCAAACTAAATAAACTTGGTGATTTCAAATTTTATGATACGTGTGATCAGTCGAACCTATTCTTAAATATATCGAATTTCATTTTGTCACCTCCAATGAATAACAGCTGAACAAGGATACCACGAAAGTATTTTTTTATTTTTTTTCCTTTCTATTTCCTTTAGTTCATTACAAAATATACCATGAGGTTTAGTCTAAGAATAAAAAAGAAAAACAATTATATGTTACAATCATAAAGAACTCTAGAGATTTACTTTCGTCTTATAAAATTCAAAATAGGGCTCTCAAAAGGGATTTATTTATAGTGAAAAATATAAATCTCAACGAATTGTTTGTCATTTTAATAATTAAGTGTTTGTTTTTTAATTAGGCTAAAGCTCAAGGTAATTTTTGGAGCAGCCCTTTATTTATGAGAAAATGATTGATCTATTATATTATATTTTAGCAATCATGCTATCGACTAAAAGTCCTTGGCAGGGGCGGATCCAGGATCCGAAGTTTGGGGAGGCCGCATACAAAAAAGATAAATAATAATTTTGATACATTATATAATAACAAATATTATAATAAAAAATAAAAACCCAAAAATTAATATTCATAATTAATAACCAAGAGAGGGAAGTTTGAAATGTGAAATGAAAAATAATTTATACTTCCGTCCCACAAATATAGTTCAATATTCTGTTTCACAATGATRGWGCAGTTATCATATTTAACATATTATTAATTTTTCATTTTCACATATATCCTTAATAAATATATATATATATATTTTAAATAGCAATTCATATCTTGGTAAATGTAATATTGATGATAGCAATATAAAATTTTTAAATTTTAATAACAAACACATTAATTTTAAAACTAATTTCTTGAATTATTATTTGACATTAATAAGGATTTAACTAAAAAAAAAATAGATAAATTAATGGGTTAAATATATAAACTATAAGTTTTTTAATTTTTATAAAATTAACCACATGATAAATGGAGGAGTATGTTTTTGAATTTTTGTCTGTGTTGCTGCGGTTGAGTGAGATAAATAAATAAAAGAAACGGATTAAAGAAAAAAAGGCGTAAAATAATATTAGAGAAAAAAAGTGGTTGAGATAAATAAATAAATAAAATAAACGAATTAAAGAAAAAAAAGAAGTAAAATAATATTAGAGAAAAAAAGTGGTTGAGATAAATAAATAAATAAAATAAACGAATTAAGGAAAAAAAGGAGTAAAATAATATTAGAGAAAAAAAGAAGAATTCCCACAATAAAAAAGGTAAAACCTTTGAGAGAGAGAAAAGAAAAATAACCACAATACAAAATATGGGAGCAGAATTGCTTACACTGGATTCGAACTCAACCAATTCAATTTAAATACTATTGCATAAGCCATTGCACCAACTGTAAGATTTATGTGATTTTATAGAGGCAATATAGTATATAATCTATATAAATAAATAAAAACACTATATAGAAGTACGGTTTTCGATTTTTTCTGCGGGGCCGTGGCTCCCCGGACATACCTGTAGATCCGCCCCTGGTCCTTGGTCAATGTTGAAACTAATTCAATTTCCAAATTGAATTTAGAAACACTCCTTTTGCAATCATAAATAATTAAATTAGCATACCTAAGTCGTGATAATTAATTACATTAGACCGCTTCATTTCTCTTTAAATATAATATCATACTGGAATTGGACCATCAATTTCACAGGCTCTATGCTCTGTTTGGTACCATCCTTTCATGGACACAAGGCCCATAACCCCACTAATTGGTCTAAAAACAAGTGCTTATTTATCATAAATTGCTCAGTGCAAGTGAAACTGCTTTAGATCAAGTTTTTGTGGGAAGTTCATTCTCATCATTATGATTTTTTGTTTTTTTTCTTAAATGGTTAGTTCAAAATTATCAATTATCAACAACAAATTAACTATCAGCAATCAATCACGATTAGTTATTCACAAAAACTATTGTTGTCCAATTAATTATTTTCAAAGATTTGGGCTTCGTTTAGGGTCTTTATTATTAGATCTTTTTTGTGTGGCATTCAAGTGCATCAATCACTTCTTAATCAAAATTCCACATTAAAATTCATAACAAAACGGTGACGTTTCATGCTAACATGGCGTTCGATGTGGCAAGTGCACGAGCTTCAGCATCTACATCACCAATAAGTAATTGGGATTTTGTTGGAGGTATCAAGCAAGAAAAAAATTAAAAGATTGTATTTAACATTATCCAAATTAAACGCTTGGGGTCAAATTTCAAAAGTCCACGAGGGGTTGAGTTTTTTTTTTTTTTAGGTAAATAACCCTTTTCATTTCCAATTATTAAATAATTTCTGAAATTCTATAGATAAACTAGGTTAAAAACACTAGTGAACTCCCCTGTACTATGTCTACTTAGGGTATGTTTGGCGGACAAAACTGATAAATTAGCTGATAGCTGAAAAGCTAGCTGACGACTGATAAGTTATTTGAGAGCTGATAGCTGAAAAGCTAGCTGATTTAAATACAAGCGTTTGGCAAATTTAGCTAATAAGCTGACTCAAAAATACAAAATTACACAAAAGTACATGTTTAAAATAATAGTGCCATGCTATTTTTTATTTATTCTTATATAATATTAAGATTATAAATTTAATTATTATTGTTTCTATTACCAATTTCGTTTTATATACATATATATATATATATATATATATATATATATATATATATATATATATATAAATAAATTTTAATAATTAGACAATACTTTTTCTTAACGAATTGGGGAGAGGATTCTTTTTTTTTTTTCTTTATACGCCAGTTTATAGTGAAGCTAATAATAATAATAATAATAATAATAATAATAATAATAATAATAATTTCACAATACTAAAATAGGAGAGAGTATACCATGGACCCAGGTGCACCTTGTAAGGTGCACCCTGTAATTCAATGTATCATCGCATATAACTGGCATATACCATCACATATAATTGGTACATATCATCACATATAACTGATACATATCATCACAAGTAATTAAAATTCTAAATCTAAAATTTAAAATACTACAATTAAAAAAAATAACCTAAAAGAAAAAATTAAACCCTAAAAATGAAAAATTAATTCCTAAAATAAAAAATTAAACCCTAAAATTGAATATTAAACTCTAAATTCTAAATTTTTATCATATATCATCACATATAACTGACACATATCATCACATACAACTACCACATATCATCACGTATAACTACCACATATCATCACATATAACTGGCAGAATGATAGATTTTTGTCGGGATCCTAAAATGAAAAATCAAATAAAAAAATAAAAAACTAAACTTTAAAATGATATATTAAACCCTAAAAATTGAATACTAAACCCTAAAATATAAAACTAAACCCTAAAATGGAAAAGAAAACCCTAAACTCTATATTTTTTACACATATCATCACGCATAACTACCATATATCATCACATATAACTATCACATATCATCACGTATAACTATCATATACCATCACGTAAAACAGAGTGCACCTAGTAAGGTGCACCTAGGTGCACCTAATAAATTGCCCTAAAATAGTTCTTAGACATCTAACAATTAATAAAGTGGTGAAATTAAAATAAAATACCTAACGAAATAATAGTGTAGTTTTTAAAAAAATAAATGGGTTAAAATAGGAATAAAATCAAAAAGTTTCATGAGCTTATTTGAAACGCTCGTAGTAGTAGCATCTGATATAAGCTCAAACTTTTCAAATAAGCTCATGCAACCAAACAAGACTTATTTAAATATAAAAAAAAATAAGACATAAGCTAGCTCATTATGCTTACCAAAGATATACTTGATTTGTCTATTAAAGCATATGCAAATTATTTGGGTTGTGTTTAATTATGCCTAATTATTAGATTGCGGGCCGAACTTGTTAAACAAGGCCTGTGAGCCCCAAATTCCGGATATAAATAGTTGCTCATCATTTATTTTGCAAGTAAGTTGCACTTTTTTCACTTGTACGCATTATTCTTTTTACTTTAGGCTTTTGCATTATTATTGAAGACTTTTTGCTGATTTTGCATCTTATTTAAAAACATATCTATTGAGGTTTAAGATATTTTCCTAAAAAATTCACTAAACTCTCTAAGTGGGAGTAGTTTAACATCAAAAAACTAATTGAGATTAAGTTGTTCTAAAGTAAGTTATTGTGGTAAGTTTGCTATAAGCTTAAGGGGGGAGAAGTGAAGAAGTGAAAAAGCTACTTTTAGAGGAACCAAGGCTTCACTTAAGCAATATGGCAACTTATGTACTCTTTCTTTAACTTGATAAACTTGTCACTTGATTGATTGTTCCACAATTTTTGTAGATTTTTTTGCAACTCAAGTTTACTTAGTACCAACATCAAGTTTCAATTGTGCTATTTAAAACCCTTGTATAATTAATACGCATCAGTCACCAAAAAAAAATGTATTGATCCACATGATCAAAATTGTAAGTTGAAAGAAAATTCATATTTGAATGCAAACTTTCTTTAATATCTTCAGCCATATTGACTAATAAGAGTATATCAGTATGTTATGACACTCCATTTCACATGCTAGTTTTGGGTTATGATTCGACTTTGAATTTTTTATATTTAGAATTTTGTAAATAGTAAAAAAGTATTTATTTATTATATAATATGTATTTATATTAGAAAAGTGGATAATATTTTATTATATATTATAATTAGTAACATTTATTTATTTACGTGTAAATAGAATAATATAGGATATAAGTTACATTTAAAAAGTTGTTAATAAGGTATTGAAAATCTAGGTTCTTAAATAAATAGAAATTGAGATTCAAAATGACAATCCTAGTACTTTAGATAGCCGTCCAAACATGCCCAGGTGTTTTTGTAGTGGATCATATTTTCAAGTCTCACGTTGCTATATTCATTTGGAACTTCTAAAGATATTTTAAAATTTATTTGACTATAAGATTTGTTTGGATTTTTTTTATTAATTTTACATATTTGTTGGAAGTTTATAAAAATTTTGTGAAATCTCATGTTTAAAAATGTAATTTGGTGGTGGGATTGATATATATAATTTAAATTAGAAATTTAGGAAAATCCAGTTAAATTACAAATCAAAAAAGTATTTGACTTATTAAATAACTCATGACAATTTAAATATTCAAAATGTCTCGTATGAATACCTTCAGACTTTTTATAAAAATTTAATAATTTATTAAAAATCTCAATTAAATATTTTAATACTTTTATAAGTATTAAAATATCTTAATTAATACATCAAAATTTTAAAAATTTTAAAATATCTTTAAAAGTTAGGAATGAATACCACCCCTGCCTTACTAATTTATTAAAATATTTCTAATAAGCAACTCCTCTTGCGCTTACTATTTTACTATATATATATTTATGAAGTTCAAGTACGTTGGACTACTGCGTGTATGACGTGTGATATCATTTTGCAGAGTCAATCCAGCATAGAGCAAATGGGCCGACATTCCAGAGCACAAATATAAAAGAGTGACACTTATTTTTTTCATCCTTACATGAATATATTATGATAAAATAAAAAAGATTCACTGTAAATATCATAACTTTTATGTAATGTTCGAAAAAAGCATAAGTCGTGGAAAGGCGGCGAGATCAAGCCCCAAGCCTTAAAAGCCTAAGCGTGAAAATGCATTTTTAGATTATATATATATATATATATATATATATATATATATATATATATATATATATATATATATAGGGTTGGGTTCAAATGGAACCATGTCAATATATGCGAACTTAGGGACTCATCTTGACCATTAGATTGGATAATCTTGATTATTGAGATTATGACATGTCAGCATGGTAATAATTTAAAAAAATCAATTAAATAATTAAAAAGGGTATTTTGGACATATAACGACGTTTATGAAGAGCACTAAATTGCTTTTTAAAAAGCACAACGGATATATAACTACAAATTCAAAAATTTATAATAAAACTCAAATTTTCAACGAATCATTAATTTTTTTAGTTTTTAATGAAATATATATCAAATTAATCACATTCTCAAGATCTACAATTTAAAATACATATTGCATATTTAAAAATGTAAAAATAAATAAATATAATTAAATTTAAAATCTGAATATTAAAAGCATTGTATATGACTATTTATAGCACTACACAAGTCTTCAGCAGTGCTTTTTTTTTTTTTTTATGTTGGCAGTGCTAGTTTTTTTGGAGTGCTTTTCTTAATATTGTTGCGGTGCTTTTTTTACTACACTACCACTGCTTTTTATTTTTCAACATCACCGCCGTCCAAATCCAAGTCGCCGTCCGAGAGAACCAAACTCAACCAAGATCGGCCAACAACCACAGCCGCATCACCGTCGCCACCCCAGTTCCCCTGCCAATTTCTCCCAAAAGCACCGGATTATTCCTTCAAAAAGCACCGGGAGCCCAATTCAAAAGCACTGGGGTCAACAACCCCATCGCAAACCCATGATCAGCCACCACCACCACCCACAATCCTTTCCGGGCAAACCACCGCCAGCAAACCCGTACGCCAATCCGGGCTGAACCACCACTAACCACGACCCATCACCAAACCTGAAACCATCATCTCGTCACCACAGCCCGTTTTCTGGTCACCACGGAAGCCAAAACAACTGCGGCCCAGAACGTGGCCCGAAACCAAACCGTCCAACCCACCAACCAACCACAACCAGTCGCGGCCCGAGGTCAAGCCCGACTCGCCGCCTGATTTTCTGCCGCCACCCAATTTTCATCGTCGAGTCAATTCCATCGTACGCCGCTCGTCGCCTCGCCGGTTGTTTCCAAACGCCGCCTCGTCGACGCCCCACAGCTGCCGCCGCCATCGATTGGAGCCGCTGCCTAACCGGTGGCCCGAATCAGAAAGGGCGCGTCACCCAACTGCCCACGGTGAACCACAGTCCACGCTGCCGCCCGATTGCCGTCGCCAGGTGCCATTCGCCGACGACCGAAGGCGGCCGATTTCTGGAGAAGAAGGAAAAAGAGAGAAACGGGTTTGGGAAGAAAAAGGGGCTGGGGGATGATATGGTAGGGTTCAACATTTATAAAATTACATGAAAAGCCCTTCTCCTTCCATATATGTAATTTAACGAATTTAAAAAATAGAAAAAATTTGGTCCACACATATTATTAGATCAATGGTCAGGATTGGTCCCTAGGTTCGCATATATTGACGTGGGTTCTATTTGAACCTAATCCTATATATATATATATATATATATATATATATATATATATATATATATATATATATATATATATATATATATATATATATATATATAATCTAAAAACGCACTCACAATTGAATGTATTTCTAGATTCCCGTATTTTGTAATGCCTGAACTCTTTCTTCTGTATCGAGCATCACTGAAATACGCAAGATACTATTTCTACGGAAAATGCAATTGGTAGGAATTTCAATCGAAATACCTGAGTTATTAGCGCGTTCTTGAATCGATTGGAGTGGAATGATGAATCTATTTCTTCTTCTTTTTGAAATAAATCAGAATTCTGATAGAAGTTGGTCGGATATATATATATATATATATATATATATATATATATATATATATATATATATATATATAAATAAAAGTTAGCACAATAATAATCATCCATACAAATTTAACTAACTATTACATTTAGTTAGCAAAATAATAATAATTTGCTCATACGATTAGGTAACAATTAAATACCATCTGATATTCATATTTTTCCAATACAGTATTAGATATAAATAAAATAAGATAGGACTTACATGACTTCTTAATTTGTGTTTAGGGGTATTAATTTATAAAATAATTTATTATGGCCCAATTTAAAAATAAAGAAAATATTAATCAATCATCGAAAAGGCGTGCGCCTTTACACGCCTAGGCACGCTTAGGCGGTCAACTTTTATGTTGACCGCCTTTTTTCACGCCTACTCCATAGGCGGGGCTTTTTGTCCGCATCGCTTAGGCGGCTCCTTTTGACGCCTTTTTGAACACTGCTTTTAGTTCGAATAAAATTTCTTCATCTCTTATTGAAAATAAAATTACTCTTTGTCACATTTTTTTTATATCCTTTTCACTCTTTTTTTTTTTTTCCTCTCTAAGTCATCTTAATTAACAATTATTATTATTTCTCAGTACATATCAAATTCGAGGATAATAGTGATTAGCCATTAGAAATGAGTAGACAAATTAAAATTATAATCCATTTTAATGATTTTTGGGTGCTGCTATTAATGAGTAATTTGAATAAATTTTAGATTGTTTTCTTAATAAAAAAATATTATTATTAAGTCTTTTTTGCCTTTAAAGATTTTTGACTTTGATTTTGATTTTGATTTTTTATACAATATATGTTAGTCATATATTTGAATCTGATTCATTGTTTTCTAATATGACATCAATACTCTTATTTCAAATCTAGATTAAATTTTTAGCATGTTGTTTCGAATTTCGTGGCTCTTTGACGAGTCTAAATTATTTTAAGAAATTGAAATGTAATTTATAAATTGGCTCGGGTCTAAAAAAGACCAGGACTAGCCCCGTGGTAACCATATTTATTGTTAAGTCATGTATTTTTTAAATACGTGATTTAGTAATTTATGATTTATTTTGTTTTATTTAATATTTTAACTTTCTTATCAAGTTTTAATTATTCAGAAAAATTTTTGATTTTTGTCATTTTGGTAATTATTATATATATTATTTAGTGTTATATTAGGTTGTAATTCTCTTTTTCTAGTACATAAATCGTATATTGTAGTATTGCGCGCAATGGCTTTCTCCGATTCTGATAGGGGCTCGCTTATTTCGAAGTCTAAGATCTTATTTCGTTGCATTTATATTAATTTACATTTATAATATATTATGTATATTTCTTTTTTTTAATAGTAGAAGTCGATGTTTAGACTAGTAAATATTATTAGGATTATAAAGACTTAATCTTATTTCTTACTAATAATATTTACTTGATTTATTTTGTATATATCTTTTTTTCTTATTATGTAGGTCTCTTATAAAAGGAATGTGTGCTTACATAAAGGTGAGATATTGCTTACAAACATCTCACACTTTCGGAGAGAATGATTGGAGCGAAAACATTTGAGATCACTTTTATTCTTGTTGCAGATTTTTTTCGTATTTGGTCTATACAACTGGAATGCTTTCGGCATCCACAATAGCATCCTGCATCTATAATTATTTTCTTCCATAATTTTTACTATTTTTCGTTAAAATCCAATCTTATGGTTGTGAATCTTAAATTTTTGAAAAGTTATACTAATTTATATCGTATTTACTCTTAAGAAGTTTCTAGTTTATCTTTATTTAGTGGATTACGATTTTTGTAATCATAAAACTCAAGTTTTGATTGATAAAGATTTTCACTCTCGACTATAAGAATAAATTATTTTTATACAATATCATCCTGCATCTTATTTTCTTCCATAATTTTTACTATTTTGGTTAAAATTCAATTTTATGATTGTGAATCTTAAATTTTTTAAAAGTTATACTAATTTAGATCATATCTACTCTTAAAGAGTATTTAGGGGGGTGTATTCATTTAGGACTTTTAAAGATATTTTAAGATTTTTAAAATTTTGGTGTATTTAATTAAGGCATTTTAAAACTTATAAAAGTCTTGAGGTATTTAATTGAGATTTCTAATGAATTATTAAATGTCCATAAAAGTCTCAAGGTATTCATTTGAGATATTTTGAAATCTTAAATTGTCATGAGGTATTTAAAAAGTCAAATACTCTTTGGATTTGTAATTTGACTGGATTTTCCTAGATTTCTAAGTTAATTATATACATCAAATCCCATTACCAAATCCCATCTTTAAACATGAGATTTCACAAAATTTTTATAAACTCCCAACAAATATATAAAATCAATAAAAATAAAAGAAAATCCATACAAATCTTACAGTTAAACAAATCTTACACCCCCCTTAGTTTATCTTTATTAGTTGATTACGGTTTCTGTAATCATAAAACTCAAGTTTTGATTGATAAAGATTTTCGCTCTCGACTATAAAAATAAATTATTTTTATAATTAAAAGTTTTATTTGTATATCTAATTTTAAGTTCTACTGCTATTTTATTTATATTTTTCATAACACATAAATTTATATTAATTAAAATTATGAATCGAGATATACAATTCCTTCATATTTATAAAGTGAAAACATATATCTTCCTTCATTAGTTAATCTTCAAAAGCAGTCATAAAGATCATTACTCAAATTTCGAGTGTTTGGGGGCCATTACTACACGAAAATAGATATGGAAGGCACGTTTAATTAAGGTAATAATATCAAAATAAACAAGTGGAGTTAGAATCTAAATATCATATTGTGAACTTTTTATTAGTTCTACACCATGTATAGCTCGATAATTTTATACCATGTTTTCTTTTACACATATAAAGATCCTTCTCTCTAATGACACCTTTGCATTCCAAGTAAAACCTACACTTTTGATTCTTCACACTCTTAAAATTCTTGACTTCAAATTTCATCAAAACTCAGACGTAAAGTTTATAACATTGAATTCCGTAGGCATCATATATATATTTAAGGAAGACTTGCTATTCAACATGAATGATACAAATATAAGTTGCACGACTTTTAATCCAAAACAAATCCAATTGAAGGCATAAATACTAAATTGGGTTTGAAAAAAAACACTACCATTCAAAGTATCCAATGGTGTAATTATTAAATTGCATCGGCCCACCGATCGAAATTGGGTCGTCTAGTTACTGCACCCGACTGTGTTTGGGTAGTTCGGTTGATCATTGTCGCTACCAAATGAATATTATAGGATGTGTCTAGATTGTTGGGTGCGATTGGATATCCTTTCGTTAATTTTTGTTTCGTTTCACTAGAAAATAGTGAAAATAAAAATTTTAGGGAGATAATTTTTTTTTGGTAAGATAATGATTGAATATAATTTGTGTTTTTTTAGTAAGTGATTGGATATAAGTTTATTAGGTAAATAAAATTTCAAATGGGACCCACAAAAGTTTTTGTATGATGGGATTTAATGATGGTGAAAAGATGAGAGAGATGAAATAAAATAAAGTTTTTGTGTAATAGAAAATTAATGGTAGTTGAGAGGGACGAGGGAAATAGATGAGAGATAAATGAGGAAAAACTTTTTTTAGGAAAAAAGTGAAATATATTTTTTGAGTTATAGACAATCATTTGTTTGTTATTTTTTTTTTTTTTTTTGCTAGCTTACAAAACCAAAAATTTTGGTTTCCAATAGTCGGTTCCTCCACAAAATGTAAGCATTTTTTTTTATTTTCGTCCGTTCATAAAAGATAGGCATATTTATTTTTTAAAAATAAAATACTATAAAAAAGACTTAAACGTCCCTATTTAGTTTACTTTATTTATTGAAATACTAAAAAGTTAAAGGTGAAATAGGAAAAAGGGCAAAAATTTTATAATTCTTGCTACAGAGGGAGTATTACTTACACCGATTGGAGAACCGGGTACTCAATTAACATTAAAAACTTTTCATACCGACTACTGCAGAACACGTGCGAGCCCCTTCGAATGGAAAAATCAAATTTAATGAGAATCTGGTTCACCCGACACGTACACACCATGGACATCCTGCATTTCTATGTTCTATAAACTTGTATGTAACTATTGAGAGCGAAGATATTCGACACAATATAAATATTCCACCCCAAAATTTTGTTTTAGTTCAAAACGATCGATATGTAGGTGTCTGGGGTAGTTTGGTCACTCAAGTCTATATTAAACCAACTCTCAACATAATAATCGCGCGTAATTATTAACTTCATGCATTATAAAAAATGCTTAGAATCCGGAGTAAAGAGAAAATTATCGACAGTAAAAGGCAACATGTTTCACTATATTTGTCATAATTTTGCATCAAGTTAATATCCTTCTTGTATCTTCTTTTAAGGGTGTAATTCTTGTCTGTTCCTCTTGATGGGTCACACGTAATCAACCGCCCATCATGTTTGGGATTCAATAAAATGAGTATTTTAATTTAATTGTTTGGCCTTTTAGGTGTCATGTAGACTCTAGAGTTTGGTGCATTTGAAATATAACATGCACTAATTATTATTCAATACTCTGTAAATAATCTGTCGGATGTGACATATACCAGTATACTACCCAGTCTACATTAGACATGCGAGCTTATAAAGCTTTTTAATTTTTATTAGCACTAAATGAGTTCTTATTTTAATGATTTTGATAGTAGTTAACTACAATAAGGATGTGTTGCTTAAAATAATCAAAAGAGTGTTTGCAAATAATCCCCAAATATATCAACAACTATTTCTGAATAAGATTTATATGAAATATATGGGCTTATGTAAAATAATTCTAAATTAGCTCTACCAATTTAGTAATTAACAATTTAACGTGCGACCTACGTAAGAAATACTATCAAAACTTTTTATTCATGTTAGTTATTTCTCATACCAGACCAATTTCACAATTACATAACTTTAGTTATGAATAACAATAAATTCTTATGATATTTTAAAATATTTTTGTGAAATTTTATTTGGTCTTACTGTGGAAAAACAAATGTACTAGTTTCATTGTAGACCTACTCTTATTTATAATGTCATAGAATACAAATAGATTAAATTTTAAATCAAAATTTGATACACAAAAAAAAAATCTTGATAATTTGATACTTGCTAAAAAGTTAAAAGGTTTTCTGAAATGATTTAACATTTACTATTGCTCTATAAAACCAAACCTCACCTCGAATTCAAACCCTTGAAAAATATTTTTTTTCCTAATTTGAAAGTAATGTGCTAAATTAATATGTCGATTATTTAGTAGGAACAAGCTTATAAATTTAAAACCCACATCGAGAAAAGTAGCAAATCCAAATGTGAGTTTCCAACCATTATTTACATTAATTATTTAGCTTTAAGAAAAATGAAAATTTGTATATTCTATTATTATTAATATATAATAATAATATACTTGGGTTGTTTTATAATGAGATATTCAATGTATTTAAGAATTTATAAATAAATAAAAAAAGGTTTACTCAGCGCTGGACCACTGGACGGCAAACAACGTTCCGTTGTGTCTCGGCCAGGTAGGTTCTAGGCTCCAACTCTTAGCCACGTTTTGCAATAGTCATTTTCATTTGTCATTCAACAATGCATCCCTATTTTTTATATTTTTTATATCACTATCATACTTAGTCTCCAAAGAAAGAAAGACCTTTAGCTCAGTTGACTCCAAGCCTCCAACTCAAAAAATAATCCTTTGGTAATGGAGTCTTACCACTTGAGTTAATACCATTTGTTTAATATGCTCCAATTTAGATTATATTTGAGAGAAAAAAATTAAAATGATACTTTCAGGAAAAAAATGTGCCAGTCTATTTCGATTTTTACAATTTACCATACAAATTTTTTTGGGGGACGAATCACCATCTGAACTATGCATTTTTTGCAACTTACCCCTTAAATCAGAATTTTGGTGGTTTTGGATACCAAACCCGATTTGTTAAGGGTTTTTTTGGTAACTTCACTCCTTATTTCTAATCCTCCCCCTTAATCTACCATTTCTACAATGATAACGGCACGACGGTTCTTTAAGCCGCGAAATGTCGTAGCTGATCTTCTTCGCCATGAAAAGGAGGTCCGTCGTGCCGTTATCATTGTAGAAATAGTAGATTAGGGCGGAGAAATGGGGGATGATTATAAATAAGGAGTGAAGTTACCAAAAAAAAACTTTAACAAACTGGATTTGGTATCCAAAACCACCAAAATTCTGGTTTCAGGGGGTAAGTTGCAAAAAACTCATAGTTCAGATGGTGGTTTGTTCTAAAAAAAAGTTCGTTTGGTAAATTATGAAAATCGAAATAGTATGGACAAAAAGTTTTTTTCCATCTTTTTATGAAAACTAAAAAATGACAATAATAGTAAGATAAATAGCGATGATGTTATCTTTCCTGCAACAAATTCAACTATGAAATAAATTATCGCAGACCTGTTATTCGTATTTAGTGAGAAAATCAATTGATTCATTTTCTTTGCGAGTTGTTACTTAACAAGTAAAAGAGTGTGTTACGACAATTTACCGTTAAGTTGGACCCCACTTAGCACTTTTACAAATGGAGGGTTAACATAACCTGAGTTATAAGAGTCGTCGTATCGGTGGGATAGCATGAAATATGGAAATGGATAACAATAGCAGTAATTAAATAAATATTATATTTTTTATTTAAAATTAAAAAAGTATTACAGGAAAAAAATTAAATATCTAGGTCGGGACGCCACTCTGAGTGGCGTCTCGCTTTTGGGAAAATTTCGGGACGCCACTCACAGTGGCGTCTCGGACTAAATTTAAAAAAAAAAAGTTTCGGGGCAGAATTAAAAAAAATATATATATGGAGAGCGGGACGCCACTCCGACTGGCGTCCCGGGGCAAAATTGAAAAAAAAAAAGTTGGAGAGCGGGACGTCAGTCGGAGTGGCGTCCCGGGGCGAAAATGAGAATAAAAAAAAATAAGCGGGACACCAATCCCAGCCAGAAATTCTTGTCCAACACTTTGAGTTGCAAGGTTGGCAAAGACGACAAATCGAAGTGAATGTAACTAAATTTATTTTTCGACTTAAATTCGAGCCAACACGCCGCATAAAAGAGATAAATTTAGTTACATTCACTAAATGTTGGCTCGAATTTAAGTCGAAAAATAAATTTAGTTACATTTCACTTCGATTTGTCGTCTTTGCCAACCTTGCAGCCTCAAAGTGTTGGATTTAAATTTACGCATACAACTCTGAATTTCCAGATGGCTTTAATTTGAATCTAATATCGATGTCGTAATTTCTGCTTTAATTTAAGTTGTCTATGCATGAATTTCTGGCTCGGATTAGCGTCCCGCTTATTTTTTTATTCTCATTTTCGCCCGGGACGCCACTCCGACTGGCGTCCCGCTCTCCAACTTTTTTTTTTCAATTTTGCCCCGAAACTTTTTTTTTTTAAATTTAGTCCGAGACGCCACTGTGAGTGGCGTCCCGAAATTTTCCCAAAAGCGAGACGCCACTCAGAGTGGCGTCCCGACCTAGATTTTTAATTTTTTTTTTCTGTAATACTTTTTCAATTTTAAATAAAAAATATAATATTTATTTAATAAACCCCTCTTAATCTCTCCAAAATAGTTCAGTATTCTATTTGGTTCGTCACACAAAAATAAATCAGTTATTATAATTAATATATTATTATTATTTTTATTTCCACGTATCATTAATTAATATTTTGAAATACTAGAATTTTTTTATGATAAATAGAAAATTGATAATTACAATACAAAAGTTTAATATTCCAAAAATAAATATATTAATTACAGCATTAATTTTTTGATTTATTAATTGACACTAATAAGTTAAAAATAGGGCATAGTTAAAAAAGAATATTTAAAATAATGTTTTAGTTATATAAATTGTTAATTTCTTAATTTATGTGAAACTAAATGCAAGACTACTAATATGAAACGGAATAGTATTAAATTTATACAACTAATTAAAAAGATTTGTTAGTAAGTAGCTATTCACTTTCACTTAGACTTAAATAGAAATTCATTTAGGAATGAGTGGGCGATCAATTTTCGATAATTAGACAATCAACTAACGATTGAGATTTTTTAGACGTGAAACATTCTTAGAATATTATACATATAATACAAATTTACTGTCTGTAACAATAGAAGTCGGTGTATCAACAATCAATTCGATACAAAATTTATTGCCTATACGATCGAATTCGATATTATAACAATAACCCGCCAAAATCCAAAAAAAAAAGTCATATACTTGCTTTTGAACTTATCTATACCATCTCTACTTTTCTAGTTTTGCACACTCACTTGTCACTGCTCAGTAGTATTCACTGGTCTATTTGGTATGTTGTTTAGAATCTTGACAAAAATTACTCACAAATTAATACTGTAATAATTGCCCATTAATTAGGGCGTGCCCACGGTGTTGCCGACGATAGCGTCTGAATGGGCCCCATCTCCCATACCCCACACGTCATATTACAAATCACACACCCACCCAATCACGGACAAACAGTCCTATTCCATCAGCCCGTTAAAAACTTTACCTCCAACGGTTCTGATCAGACTGCACAGTCTCAACATAACAAACAAAAGAAAAAGGGGAGGGGAGGGGGGAGGAATGAAAACTTAGTTTGATTAATCATGGTCAAAGGCTCAAAGTTGTCACTTGTGAATCATGATTTGTTAGTGAAGTCATTAATAAATTGTCATTTTTTTAACTTCTTATGATTTAAGTGTTACTTGAGATTAATTAGAAAATTGTCATATAATTATACAAATTGGGGTCATTTGTTAATTTAACATACATTCAATTTTAAATCGAATAGTCCCTTCTTTTTATAAATAGTCCAAAATTATAATGCAAAAGTCAATAATACCCCTTCCCGTACACTTCAGATTTTTTCCCGTAAATTACTTTGAATTGCTTTCTTGCTCAATCGATTGGAATCAATTATAATGTTTTGATTTCTCACAATTTCTATTTCTCCTGGCTCGATTTTAGCTACTACCCGCTCGTATTTTTGGATTCGATTATACCGCTCGTTATTCTCTTCTTCAATCAGGCGTGATTTTCAAAAATTTTGGAACAATTGCGATTCGTATACAATCAATGGCTTCTGATTTGAGTATAGTTTCTGGTAATTTGATTACTATTTATTTGAAATACAATTGATTTCGAATCCAATGGATTTTTTATTATTATTTTTTGTGATTCTTGCGATATAAAATTTTGTTAATTGGCTTCAAATAATTAATTTAGCATGTATTTTTTTTTTGGGTGGGGTGGGGTATTATTCAGTCGATTTTTTAGATTCAGTTAAAGAAGAAGTATGAATTTGAATATGTATGCATTTTTTGCTCCATTTTGATTTCTTACGTTATGTTGATCATAGTAAACTATTTCTCACTTTTGTTTATTTTTCTTACCTTTTGTTTTGTTTACCCTGTAGTTAATTCTATTGGTGGTGGGATCTTTGTCTTTTGCTTGTACGATGGTGTGACATTAGTTTACATGGATATTGGTGATTCGTTTGAGAAACTCCTACTCAGAATACAAAATCAATGGAAGAAACTCCATAGAGATAATTTCACCATTCACTGCTCGACTCCTTTTCTCTAACCGTATTTTGGCTATTGATGATGATTTCAATACTTTGGTGGCAGTGATCATGTTAAATAGCTTGGACCGTTTGACAATTGAGCAGTCTGCATGTTCGTCTTATAATGACAACAGTCTTTTGATGGATGTCAACAATAATGGTGTTGAAAAATATTTTCTTCCTCTCTTTTGCCCCTCAAATAACACATCTCTTTTGACGGATGGTTGGGATAGGGGAATTATGGGTCTTGCTCATAAAATTGAAGGCGGTGCCACAGAGTTTTGTATTGCACTGCGTAAGATGGCAATTGGTCGTGTTTGATTCTAATTGGGGGGAGAATGATTCAACAAGATTTTCATCAACATGCTTAAAGAAATAGTTATGGGGTGCGGTTGGTATGTCTATGCGTCAATGGATCCTAACAATGGTTATTTTTATGTGAAGATAATGAACAACGTACATACATGCGGTTCATGTTTTCGATCTTTAAAACATAATCAGGTGTGTGCAGATTTGGTTTGTATCTTGATTGTAGACCAAGTGCTTAAGAATTCAGACACTCAACCTATTGATATTTTAAAGTTTCTTATGTAAGAATGTGGTTTGAAAATATTGTACACCATTTCATGCGATGGTGTTGAGAAGGCGAATAAGTGCATCCATGGTGATGATGATTCATTTGAAATGTTAAGTAGGAATGTCAAAGTTATTTCAAAATCAAATCGGGCTCACATGTTTTGGATGTGAATGCAATATCTTGCAAGGTTTCATGAAATTTTCATACCTTTGAAATGTTGCATTGATGGATTTAATTTTGTCGTCCATTGTTGTTTCTTGATGGAACATATCTAAGGCGTAAGCTCAAAGGACATTTTCTAGTAACTACATGCAAGGATGGTGATGGAGGTGAAGTTCTTTTTCTTTTTTCTTTTTTCTTTTTGTTATTGTTTTTTACAGCATTTTGTTACTTTATTAATAGACTACTTACTATAATTCCAACTTAATGTACTACTTACTATATTTCCTACTTAATGTACTAAAATTCATTTTTTGTAGTTCTTGTCTACTTTTTGATCATCTCTTATCATACATGCAAGTTTATACCCTTTATCTTTTATCGTGGTGGGTTCACAGAATATTGTATACTGGAAATGATTTTTAGAAAACCTTAAGGAAGTTATTTCGCCATCTCTTATGGTGATTTTTATTTCAGATAGGAACCTTGATCTACTTGAGGCCATGTGTAAAATATACCCAAGTTTTCCCACGGATATTGTCTAAACCATATGAAGTTAAATTTGAAGGACAAACTTAGTGGGAAAAGGGTGACTAAGGGCTTGGGAAATAAGATTATTTGGATTTTGATGAATTGTGCATGTTCTCCCACATTCAAAATATATCAATGGAACATGGATGGTCTATTAAAAGAAGGTGGATGCAGGACACAGAGTTTTCTTGAAAATATTGATCCGTACAAATGGGCTAATGCGTATTTCATGGGCAAAGATATGGAGAGATGAACTCTAATATAGCATAATCATTTAATACTTGGATCCTTCAATCAAGGCACCCCCCAATTTCAGCTTTGGTCGACTTAATCAGGGTGAAGATAACGAGATCATTTTTTGGTATGTAATAATTTTAATATTTTGATTATTTTTGTTATGCGAAAATAATTTTGGTTCAAGACATATAGTAAGAAGTCTCATGTTGATTTAGTATGAAATTAATAGTGATTTTTATTGTAGGAAGTCTCCAATTGACTTTAGTGTGAAATTAATAGTGATTTTTTTTTATATATATTTCTAAGGCATAAAGTAAGAAATCAATAGTTCATTTGCTTCATTTGTTCTCAGATAAAAGGGTTACTTGTTGGAATTAGACCAATATATTATGTGCATCAATTGAGAAGAAATTGATGATTCTCCTTGATGAATGGAGGACATGAATTATTGTTAGGCCATCTAGTTTAATTTACGAAGTGCAAATATGTTCCTTCAATTATGGTTAATGTATCAGAGCGCACTTGTTCTTGTCGTCAATGGAAAATCACCTATATACCATGTTCGCATGCGATCACATGCATAATGAGTGAAGGCATGCCTTTGCTTGTTTTTGTTGATGAGTTCTCTCATGCATATAATTACATAAAGTTCTATTCAACACCCGATCATCCTATCTCAATATTTCACCAACTCCAAGACATTCAGATAATGCTTTAATTGTCCCACCAGCATCGAGAAGGGCTCATGGAAGACCTAAAAGGAAGAAGGTGTTTTCTAGAGGAGAACACATTACGAGGGCTATGAAATGTAGTAGATGTGGACATGTCGGCAATCATAATAAGAAAAACATTTACTAAACCTCTTGTTTAGATCTTTTATTCTCTAGTAGACTTAACTTATGTGCTAATTTTTTTTTATGAGATTTGTACTGATATCACTAGTTATTTGAAATAATTACAACCTATAAATATTTTCTTTCTTATATTATTTATTTGTTTTGTGGATAAATTTATATGCATTTGTTAATATATTGATGTTTTCCCAACTAGTTAGTTTGTTTCTTTACTTTGTGCATCATATATGAAAAGGTATATTATCATAAGTTGATAATTTTTATTTAATGGATCTTAAGTGCTTTATGCAAAAAAATTATATATCGATGTGTACACATCAAGACCAGAAATTTGAATTAAGTACAAAGTTTCACATATAATGTAGGAAATCTTGTTTATGAGCAGGAAATTCACATATGATGAAAGAAGATTTTCTTACGTAGTATGTGAAATTACGAAAGAAATCATTCTTATGTAATATGTGAATTCTTACTTAATCACCAAGATTTCTGAAAGTTTGAAAATTGTCTTACTATACTTATATTAAATCATTGAATACACATACATACAAATAATCATAGAAGTTTGATGATACAATGAAACCATGCAATTCAATAATCATGCATATGCACTGCATTAAAATAGGAATTCACTGTTTTGATCGACACGATTCAATGGCATACAACCAGATCAAATCATATCTTCCTTAGTGTGTTTACAACCTTAACACTGAAATTTCTTTCCAGATCCTAGTCACATCAAAATAGAAAATAAATGATGCCCAAAATAATTATATTATGATTTCTATCTATTCATTACAATTGTCTCGACAATATCCACTTTGAATATTTGAAGATCATCGTTTGAATTGTCTTTGGAATCTTCTTCTTTTGCATGATTTGTTTTATGAAGTAGCAAACGCAAATTTCACAATCATTCCTGGGACATGAAACGATTAACATGAGAATAGTTATCTGCAATAATAAGCCTATTAGTATGAAATATTAAATAATTAATGTTATTTACGTGTTTGCACCTTGTTGAGGATTTCTCTTACATTCTCTAGTGGTAAGTGAGTAGACTCTCCGTCCTTGCTTAACATTTTTATCACATTACTCTCTATGAGTTTTTTCCATTAATTGAAAAGTAATGAATGGTGTCGTTAATCAATTAGTAAGAAAGTACATAAAAATTATATTAGTTTAATTAAAGATTTGTCATACCATAACTTTTGTGTCATCATCGAATGCATCATTTCTATTCTTCATGGTCTTCATGGAGTTAAAGAACCTACACTTGTTTGCAAAACATAATATTCTAAGAGAGTCCAATGAACTGATTTTGTTTCTATTATATCTTATCAACACAATTTGGAAAAGAACAAATGCATCCTCGACTGCCGATGCATCTACCACTTGTTTGTAAATAGGATTGTCCACTAGTTTTTGCTTAACAATAGAGGTCAACATTTTTTTTTGGCAAGAAGATAATTATGACATGATTTATAAGAAGGACACTAATGTAAGTTAACTACTCTTTTTGTACATACTCAACAATGTGCAGTGTACATAACGATAATTTATTTCTGGATCAAATAGATTTTTTTTAAAAAAATAATTACGTTGTTACTGATGTATCAACATTTCAATATTTCCAAGATATGCTCCACAGTCACAAGGATGAGCTCCCTATCGAAAAAAGAAATGATGAAACCATGACATAAAGTAAGAGATCTTACTATATCCCTTTCTGGCCCAATAATATGAATTTTTCCAAACATTATGGGGGCAAACCTCATCCACAATTTGTTGGTCTATCTACCTTTTTGAGGAACTTTATTTGACCAACCGTGTATTTTCAATCCACTATTCTGTTGTAATTTGGAATATCTTGATACGTATTTGATTTCTTTCTCTCTTCCCCATAATTATAATATTTTCTTTCAGTTGGCTTTTTTTTTTTTTAATTCTTGATCTTCTGGTACATTGAATTTTATTTTCTTTCAGCACATTCAATGTTTTCCTTGAAATGAACTTGGATGATTTCATGTATCTCATACTAGGCCTGAATTGCGAATAATTCACCATCAAGATCCACAATGATTTCATCTTTCTTGCTCTACACTTTTTTAAGAAAATTGTTTTTTTTCAAGAGTATAAATTTTCGTTGTTGCTTCCTTTAGTTCTCTTAACCTCATTTCCTTCCAGTTCCTCATCCTAGAGTCGTTGTATGTCAATTGATCCTCATTCATGTTTTGTAGATCAATATCTAATGATGTAGTATTATGCAGCTCAACCTCCAACATACTAATCTTGTCCTTCTTTTTTTTTTCTCGCTCAAGACTTGTGCATTGGGCTTCGATAACATTGTATTGCAATATAAGATCTTCATAAAATCTTTGTGTAATCACTAGATTTTCATCCACTTGATGCTTTTACTCTTGAAGATGTGCCATTACATCTAATAATTTTTTAGTTTCTTCAATCGATGGCACTTTAGTTTTGTCGAAGTTTCAACTTCACCTTAATTGGTTTTTCATTGACAATGGTCTTAGATCTCCTGCACATGTCTGCTTCATTAATTGTGGGTGTTAGAGACTCTTTGATCACTGATTCGTACGTATTTGTTATGTATTTGTATATGTTTTGAGTCATATTTGAGTCTTTTTTGGGTTAAGATTAAGCTATTTTGCATAATCTTGCATTCTACAGCTTTTAACTTAACTTTCCGATTTCTCGATCATTAGTTGGTCCTTTTGAGATAGTTTATGTATTTTCTCATGCAGCTAGGGTGCTTGATGAGTTTGGGATTTCAAGAGAATTAAGCTCGTAAGCCATCACGAGAATCAAGAGACAGGGACGAAAAAGTCAGCGCCGAGAAATAGCCACAAGAACACTCATCCGGTCGGATGGATCTGACATCCAACCGGATTGACCTAAGAAATCACAACCGGTCGGATGGATCTTACATCCTGCCAGATTAAACCTACTGGACTCACAACTGGTCGGATGGATCTGACATCCGACTGGATTAGCTGACGAAGACCCCCATCCGATCGGATTCTCCAGACCATCTGGCCGGATGCAAGTATTACAAACTTGGATTTTCAAAATATTTTCAAATTACACAAGAAATGAATGGGGCTTTGAGGCTACAAAAGACCAGAGAATCAGCTATCATCTGATATCTTTTGGAGGATCTGTTTCATCTACCATTAGGAATGATTCTTGATACATTTGATCCCTCACGGCGATTCGATACTAGTTCGATTGGTTCTTGTTCATATAGCGTTCCTATCTTGATAAACGCAGTAATCCGAAGTTCGTGACAAGATTTCGGATTCATTGCATAGAGTATCTTTTCTCTGGAGTTGTTAGAGATAGTGTAGCTTTCACTTTTCGTGTTGATCAATCTTTAGCTCGGTTTCAATAATCTCTAAACTCTACTTCTAATTAGTAGTTGTGAATCTTTCGGTTTGTTACCTTTTATTTGGAATTGGAATATTATGGTTTGTTTTGAGTCCTTGTGAATGAATTGGTTTATATGCTAAAGTTTTGTGTTGGTTAATTAAGTTAATAACAATCTTGTTTTTCTTCGAGAGTTTTGTTTGGTAATTGATCTTATTAAAATCGTAGTTAGCTAATTCCTCTCATATGCTCGATAAAATTCATAAGTGATAATTGGTAGTTTAATCTTCTCGTTAAATTTCAAATAGCTTATAAATTAGTTTATAAATTCATTGTCAAAGTTCTTGCATAGAGATTGACACTCTCGTTGCAAAATTAGTTTTTAAATTCTAGTCTGTTAAAATAATTAAATCAAAAAACCCTTTCGATCGTGTGTTTAGAACCAGAACTTGTGATTTTCTTTATAATAAACATCGTCAAACTCCGTATTTTCACTCTTCGAGAGAATCGACACGGTTCAACTTGTCAATCTACAATTACCCCGTTCTCTTGCGGACAAACTTGTTTTCTAAAGGTAGACACGCATTGTTAACCTGATTTTAATTTTGAAAGCACAAATTGTTCGACTCAAAATTTGGCAACCTTTGCCGGGGAGTGGCAAAGGTGTTGACGAAGTTTATTCGTGTTAATATTTTTATGATTGATATATGTATAATTGTTTTGGTTTGCCTCGATGCGTTGATGTTGTTTATTTTTGATGCAAGGTCGAAGAAGCCTTAGAGGTGAGCTAACCCCATTCATTAATAACATCGAACGAGTAAGGACACCGAGATAACTTTTTCCTTCCCCAGACGGGAATCCATCAGAAGCAAACCTAGCCACCATGTCAGACATTTCCACATTTTAGCGGCCGAGGAACCGGAGGAAGAAGAGGAGGAACGAATGGTGATCGAGGGAGAGAGCACGACAACCGCACTCCCCCTCGAGATCAACAAAATAACGTCCGGGATGAAGACCCGTAAATCTTTCCTTTGATCGATAACCAAGATCAAAATAAGAACGAGGAGCGGAGAGGACCCGAGATCCTCAATGATGGGAACAACAAAGGCCCCAGCCCCAAGACAACCATCGAGTTATGATGCCAGAAAATCCAATCGACGATCCTCCAATCAATCGAATGCCACAATATTTCCAGAACCAAGAAGAAGCTTGCGCCTTCAATGCTTGGGCAAATCAAAAGTTCGAGTATAACCACGATGGTAATGGCGGGCCCCAGCCCCAAAACAACCAACAAAACTAAGAGTACGAGAACCGAGAGCGAGAACCAAATCGGTACCAAAACAGAGGAGAAGGGTGACAGTATCGCGCTTGGCAGGGCGAAAATGCCCGAAACCACATGTACGAGGAGTGGGATTACGGGCATTACGACGATGATCGGTACTTTGAGAATCGGGAAGATTATGGTGGAAGAAGAGACTTTGGAGGGAGAGCAAATTTTGGTGGGGGACGAGCCCCATGATACCCAAACGAGCGCCGACAAAGCGATCTCGTGTGTCCAACCATCGGTTCATTCAGCTTGGCTATAGTCTTAGGCCCCACGTCCCGAAACTATGACCTGAAGTCTAACCGTGCGAGCCAACTACCAATTTTCTACGGCATGCCAAACGAAGACCCTCTCAATTTCATTCGAGATTTCTATGCGGTGGTGTCCGGAATTCCAGCTTGAGGACTAACCGAAGGGCAATTGAGAATGAGGTGATTCCCGAGCACTTTGAAGGAGAAAGCGAAGCGCTGGCTTCTATCATTGCAACCAGACTCCCTAACCAATTGGGATTTGATTTACAAGAAGTTTGTGGGAAGGTTTTACTCAGCCCAAATGACGGCGAAGTTGAGGAGAGAGATTACCAACTTCGAACAGATGGACGACAAATCATTACACAAGGATGGGAACATTACAAGGGGATACTCTATGCATGCCCACGTCATAATAGCAATGCCAAAATGGTCAACAACTACTTTCATGATGGCTTGTTTCCAATCTATAAGCAACAAGTGGAGGCAAAGGCCGACGATTTTGGAGACTTGACCGCGAGGGAAGCATGGGATCTTTTTGAGTTAATGGGCGAGAAATCGCAACAGACAAGCTCATGGCCAAGGAAAGTTAAAGTGAACGAAGTGTCAACTTCTCGAGGGGAGAATGATAAAATTGAGGAGCTCACGAAGCAGGTGGCATTGCTGAAAAGTATGATGAAGCGAGAGGAAGAGTCATCGCAACAGTCGCACGAAACATGTGGGATCTGTGGAGCATTTGGACATGGAGCTAATGCATGCCAGGTGACGTTTGATGAGGATGAGGACGAAGAGGTGAACGTTGTGCAGAACTTCCAGCACAACAACAAATCGGGTCAAAAGTTCACCAAAAACTACGATCCTTACTCCAACACATACAATCCAGGTCTCCGAGATCATCCGAACTTCAAGTATGGCTCGGGGAACACTAATTAAGTGTCAGTGCCTAAATAGACGGATCCTCAATACTTGGCACCACCTCCCCCGAATAGAAATCAAGGAGGGTCGAGCAATTATAATTCCTATCTGAACAAAGGGCAAGGAAATTATCAACAACGTCCTCCGCAAGGGCAAAATCAATCAGGCCACCAACAATACCAAGCTCCGCAACCTCAGCAAAAAGCTCCACCTCCATTGAATCCTGACGAAGAGTTACGGTTGTGGCGACAATGACAAGAGTTCGAAACCTTACACAACCGAGAAGAGACTCTTCGCACCATCGAGGAAAATAAACATACCAAGAAAAAAATGGACAAGTTGGAGATGATGATGGGATAGATCTTCGCGTCCTTATCAATGCTCGGTACCGACCCCGAGAAGCTGCTTAGTCAACCCGAACAAGCAATGGCAATACACGTACTCCAACAAGGAAATGATGTTGATAATGGGGTCAGAGAATCGGAAGAAGAAGAGATTGAGAATGAACCGATCTCGGAAGGAGAAGAGGCAAGTTCTAACATGCCACCTTTGAATGGCAAAAATGCGGCAATCGAGGCGATTCATAAGTCCAAGAATTGGTATATTCCAAGATCGATCATCGGGGCCTTTTCGTCCAAGATGACTAATTTGAGTAAGGAAGTCGCAGCCAAGACATCCGATTGGATGAACCACAAATCCGAGCGGATTGCAAGACAGAAGAAAACGTCCGACCGGATGAACGAGAAACTCCGGTTGGACAAAAGAATAGTAGATCCATCAGACAAATCATCCAACCGGATTGACGGGAAGAACCGGTCGGATAATAGAAATTTTCACTCATCCGACCGGACGGACGAGAGTATCCGGTCGGACAACAAGACAGAAGTTATATCTGACCGGACTAGTACTGGTATCCGGTCGGATACCATTCTTGAGTAGGGGAATTCCAGCCATGTCAAACCGCAACGAGTCATTCGAGACTCCGCGCCATTTCCAAGTCGTCTCAAGCCGGCAAGGGAGAATAAGAAGTTTATGGAGATTTATAACATGTTCAAGAACGTGAACATCGACCTTCCATTACTTGACGTAATCAAAGTGATGCTGGCATACATAAAGTTCTTTAAACAACTCGCATCGAAAGAGAAACAATTGGAAACAAATAAACGAATTATGTTGGCAAAGGAAGCAAAATCCATATGCCACCAAGCGGTAATGCCGAATGTAAGTGATCTCGGGAGTTCTTGGATTATGATGACTCTAGGGGATGGGAAAAAGGCACGAGATATGCTCGATCTAGGGGCAGGGATCAACTTGATGCCTTATTCCCTTTTCAAACAATTCGATCCTAGAGAAATGAAGCCAACAAGCATGCGACTTCAGCTAGCCGACCGCTCGGTGAGATACCCGTTGGGAGTAATCAAAGACGTGTTGGTAGAAGTCGGCTCATTAGTAGTCTCCGTGGATTTTATAATTCTAGACGTCGGAGAAGTGGCCCACGCAAGCAAGGAGCATATTATTCTCTTGGGTCGACCATTCATGGCATCTTCACTCACTATAATTGACGTGCGTCAAGGACAGATAACACTGTCCGGTCTTGACAAGTCAGTGATGTTATCACTCAAAGACACCCAGAATGCTCCATCACCTTCTCCGGGTTGCGATTTCTCTTATCTCAAATCTGTGGACCAATGCGTGAAGGAGTTTTACGGTGTCGTGCCATTAGAAGAGGGGAACATTGAGGACGGCGATTTTGACCCAAATGCGGAGAGGGTGGTCGATCTATTTCAAACCGAAGACAAAGCAGAAGGATATCAAAAGACGGAGTTGTTCAAGTTAGAGGAGATCCGTGACAACTCCTATGGGATGGACCGGACGACCAAGCAGGGGATGAAGGAGAAGCACGACAAGAAGCTTGTTCCGAAATTCAACAAGTTCGGTCAAGCCAACGAGCATCATGTGAAGCTGTATAACGAAGGGCCCATTCCAAAGAACAGTCGTGAAGTGGTGCTACTGAACGATCCACCTTGAGACGTCTGAAATCCAAAATGAGGTATCGTCAAGCAAACGACGTTAAAAGTTGGACTTCTTGGGAGGTAACCCAAGTTTTCGTCATTTTTGTACATAGTTTTGTTTGATTTTTCATTTTTTTCTTTATTTGTTGTACATATTTCTGTGTGTGATAAATTGGATTTGGATAAATGTGATAAATGGTGTGTTAAGTGTGAATGAATTGATCAAGCAGCCCTAAACAATCCGGTCAGATCGGAGGAGAATCCGGTTGGATAAAACAAACTGTAGCAATATTTGACCAGATTGGCGTATGGACCGGTCGAACAAAGCTAATTGGAGTACCATTCGACCAGATTGGAACAAACAACCAAGTGGATTAACTTTTTAATAGACCATCCGATCGGATATCAAGATACATCTGACCGGACAACGCAGCAGGTTTGTTTAAACCACCCCACCCCACAACCCACACCCCCCATTTGCTATTATTCACATAAATCCGACGATTATGCGCACCCCTGCTAGGCATCTAACATACAACACAGTTTTATTCATAAGTAAAATTAATTAATTAATTATATATATATATATATATATATATATATATAATATATATATATATATATATATATATATGTATATGATTGTTCAGATTATCATTAACACTCGTAAACTCTTCGAACCTCAACTCTAACTTTCAGACCCATCTTCGTAGCTTTCTTCGTCTTCTTCAGTTAATACTAGTTCATCGCTTTCTGACTCTTCTAAATCACAATCATCGACCGATTCGACGTTTTCGTGATTGACAGGGTCATTTAATTAGAAGTCGACATCCTCCAATTATATTGCAGGAAATGTTTCTACAACATCTTCTTGGAATGACAGTTGTTCAGGCACACGAGGCTCGATAAGATCCACCTTTGATCGAGCTTTAATTTTACAAGTTTCCTACCAATCTAGTTTGTCTCGCTTCAAACTCGGATACGACCATAATAATCTATATAATCTGTCCCATAATTTGTTCCTCTTATATAAACTCCTGTGCTCACCATTGATCGTTTAGAACCATACACAAGCGTGTGAAATCTATATCCATTTATCTTATAACCGTTGAATGTATTCACAACACGTGATGGGCCATACGCAATGGACCTTATATAATCGTCATTTACATTGTTCAAAGGATCTCGTGCCTACTGTTTTGCATGTAATTGTTGTGTTTTTCTCGTATTTTTAATTAGGGTTTTATTGTGGTTTTAACAGTTTTTACGTCGATTATTTAGGTTTTTAAGTTATTTTTCTAGTTTTGTTGTTTTTCTTGTTACTTGTTAATTCTATGTTTAATTGGGTTAAATGGTTCCAATTAGTTGGAGGTTTGGTTTAATTCTTGGGTTTTGATATTTTAAATTCCTAATTTTAAAGGTGGAGAAATCGAAGGCCAAAATACAAGCCAAGCCATGCCATGAATTGCCAAAAGTTGTGCCAAAACAAGTTTCAAAAGTGGAAAATATTTTGGAATGCTCGCCAAGCATTGCCAAGGCAAGCCAAAACCCAAGCCAAACTCCCAACAGCATTTGGCGCGCGCCAGGAGACGCCAAAACCCAAGCCAGCGCCTCCCAGCAGCATTTGGCGCACGCCAGGAGACGCCAAATCCGGCGCCACACGGTCAAAACCGGGTCAAACTTGGTCAAACCGGGTCAAAATTGGTCAAAATTGGGAATTTTAAGCCTCTAAGGCTATTTTGGCCCATTTAAACCCAATTTAATTAGTATAAATAGACTACAACTTTCATTTTTGGAAAAGGACCTCTCATTTTTCTCCCAACCCAAGCATGGGTTTGGGGATTAAAAATCCTCTCTCTAGTTTTTAAGATCTAATTTCTTTCTCTTAGGTTTTAGATTGGATCTCAAGCTTTTATGTAATTTCTTTTCCTAGATTAGATTTAATTTAAGCACCTTCTTGGGTTTGTAAGTCTAAGAAGAATCCAAATACTCCTTTGGATTGTTACTTTTGATGCAATTTAATTCAAGCTTGCTACTCTTTCCTTTAATTCAAGTAAGTTTCCTTTCAACCTCATGTTTTATGCTTTAATTTCATGTTTTATGCTTTAATTTCATGCTTGTTCTTCATTTTATGCCTTTTGTCTTAGCACCTTGAATTCATGATGAAACATATGAATTGGCTATGGAATCTAGATGAGTGACACATCTAGATCATAGATCGGCTCTTGGATCGTCTTGATTTTGAGATTTTGCTATGCTTTATTTGCAATTTTATTTTTATGCATAGTTTTAGGTTAAATCTTAGAYCTACTCTTTGTTGCTTGTTATTTTCCTTAAAGTTTTGAACTTTCTAGTCAACTTTCCTTTCTCTTTACAACCATGCTTTCAATTTTTGCTAATTTTCATTATTTAGAATTTTATGCATAGTTGTACCTTGTGCATGCATGCTTGTACATGGTGAAACAATGATTGTTTTTACTTGTTTTCATTAATTGCTTGCATTTTCATGTCAAGGCATCCGACGAGGCATCCTACCCACTTGCATTTCAATTCCGAGGATAGTTTAGCTATTTTAATTGCTTTATTTTTATTTTTCCTTTATTTTCAAAGCTTGAAACACATTGAAACTCACAATTGTGTGGGCCCAGGACGAGAATGCTGAGAAACATGTACTGCTCTTTCATGCACATCCAGGGAGGTAAATTGTATGGTGTAACAATCACCGGCCACGACGAGTATTGTTTTCCAATACTTTCAAAAGGTTTAAATCCGTCTATATATAGACCCAATCTTACATTTTGAGTTTCAGCGGCGAACTCTGGATGAGTTTGATCGATGTGCCTCCAAGCCTCGGAATCTGACGGGTGACACATGACACCCTCCTCTACAACATGTTCTGCATGCCACCGCATATCTTTTGTCATTGTTGTATATGCGTATAACATCTGCAGGCGGGCCGATAGAGGAAAGTAAAACATCCTCTTGTACGAAACTAAGTAGGACATGCGCCGTTTAGCTTGTCCCTTCTTCGCGAGTCTGTACCGTGGATGATCACAAAACTTGTGTTTATCTAGATTCAAACCATCCTTCCAATAAATCATGCAGCTCTTCACGCAGCAATCTATCTTCTCTACCGGTAACCCCATATCTCTCAACAACTTCTTACTTTCATAGAAATTATCTGCAACATTGTTGTCTTCTGGCACGACCTCTTTGATTAAATTAATAAATTGATCATAACATTTCTGAGAAATATCATGCTCCGATTTCAAATTCATAAGATGGGAAACTAAAGACAACCGATTGTGTTTCTCACAACCGGGATACAGAGTTTTGCTTGCAGCTTCAGAATATCGAAGAATTTCTTCGCCTCGAGATTAGGTGATTCCTCTAACTAAATATCATTTATATCGAAATTGGGACCGGCAACATCTTGCACCATATCGACGTATACATTTGATGATGATCCCCCGACTTCAATATCAGCAGGCGATGGGACGAGATTTGTTTCCCCGTGATGAGTCTAAATGTAGTAATCAGCAATGAACCATTTGGTACCGAGGTGACAATTTATCTCATCGATAGACCGATAACTACAGTTCCTACACTTAGTTCGTGGTCAAGGGCATTTCAGTTTATCACCGTCCTCTATGCAGAATCATGCGTGAGTGCAAATTGTACGAAACTATCTACACCGACCACGAACGCCGGATTTAGAAATATAGCAATATTCTGTTTGTACATCCAAGTATGATCGAGAGCCATCATAATATATTTGAGCGTTATTCGTGATTCTAGAATCAACTGGCGGAAAAGAACGTGGCAAAATTTTGGCAGCATTACGAGAAGAATGAGTAACTCGAGTTATAATTGGTAAGACTTTTATCCCATTCAAAAACCTGACATTTAGTAGTATGTATTATCTTAAAATATGTATTTTTGTTAGATTCAAAATTTCGACAGCATCTCCCCTCAGTTCTCGTAGTACACGTATATTTTAATGCACCTGAGAACAATTACAGATATGAAGAAACTGAAATTTCAAAACTAGAAAAAAACATACATATAAGATAACCATACTACAAGTCACATTCTCAAACTGTCCATAAATGGGACAATTCGAAATTTAGTAACAAACTCTATATTTGATACTAAATCTCAAACGGGTCTAAGGAATATTGGAATAATTCAAAACTTAGTTTCAAAATTCTCTATTTGATATTAATTCTTAAACGAGTGATCAATATATAATTGATTCTCTACAACAATATGAATCGCGCCACTTCGCCAAGGTTCCAAATAAGCAATTACCACCGTCTCATTTTTTAAAAATATTTTGAAAATTTAAATAAAACCACATGACACCCTATCACTTTTTAAAAAAAAAAAAATCTGAAAACCCACTATTGGAGGGAGAACACCTCCCAACCGGTGCCGTAACCCACGTCATCTAACGGTATACAACCAACAACACCAATGACAATATTATATATAAACAAAATTAAACCCCGGACGATCACCACGGCCTCCCATGCATGTAAAATATACAAATTTTTTTAAAATCCCGGCCAATCACCATTGCCTCCCATGCATGAAAAATATATACACAATATATTGGGTGCATACATATATCACAATATAATTAATTACAGATCAAACGTTATAATTGGATACAATAAAACCCTATCTTCCTAATTATTTACTAATTTTCCCCTAAATCTTATCTAAATTTAAAATTAGACCCCGACAATCTAAGTTAATACAATGAAACTCTATTTTCCTAATTATTTAGTAAATTAACCCATAACTATGTAATTATATACTTTGTGTACGTATTTACCTAAAAATCTACCAATTTAACCCTAATTTCGAAATGATTTACGATTAGGCCCCTAATTTGAAATCAAAACTTCATTTCAAAATTAAACTGTACTTGAAACCTAGTTATTTAACTAGAAAATAAAAAAAGAATTTTAAATAAATTTCTATTTAATTTAAAATTATTTTAAAAACTATAAATTTATTTTCAAATTAAAATAAAAACAGAATGATAAATTAACTCTTATTTATATTAAGATTATTTAAATCCCAAATTTGATTTTAAAAAAAACATATTTTTATTTAAAAAAATATGATGACAGAAATTTAAAATAGAATTTTCAATTAAAACTAAGAATAATGACATAATTTTAATTAGTAATTTTTATTTATATTAAAAATACTTTAAAATTTGAATATATTTTTCTAGTTTAAAAAAAAATTAAATTAAAATTAAAAAATTAAAAACTCTAATTCAAATCTAATAAAACATAATTAAATACAAATCAAAACTAATTCAATTAACAAATATCAAACATCACACACACACACACACACATACACACACACACACACACATATATATATATATATATATATATATATATATATATATATATATATATATATATAATAATATATACTATATATATATATATATATATATATATATATATATATATATATAGGTGGAGTTCAAATAGAACCATGTCAATTATATGCGAACCTGCGAACTAGTATTTTTATTATATACCGCAGTATGCTTTTATTATACAATCAAATGCTTTATTAATATTTTCATTTATATACACAAGTAGTGCTTTTATTAGACAATCCTAATGCTTTTAATCAAATAAGGAAATACACAAGAAATCTGATTCATCCATTTAATTAGATTCTAAGCCCATAATAGACCCTAGGTTCACATATAATGACATGGTTCTCATTTGAACCTAATCCCTCTCTCTCTCTCTCTCTCTCTCTCTCTCTCTATATAATATATATATATATATATATATATATATATAGTATATATATATATATATATATATACTATATATATATATATATATA
>BMAC01000053.1:724224-773272 GCA_014905375.1 Phtheirospermum japonicum
CGTCCCCGCCGCACTCAGCGCGCGCTCTGCCGTCCGTCCGGACGGACGATAGCAACTGGGCGATAGAGGGAACGGCTGGGAGGAGATGGCAACTGGTCGGCCGACGGAGGTGGGCCGGGGATTTTTTTTTTTTTGAGGGTGTTCACAGAATGAGGTGGGGAAGGAAGGTTGGGGTGTTTTTTAGGTTAGAATCCTGAGGGCCTTGGCTGTCAGGAACGCCGATACTTATACGCTGACGGTCAGGGCTGCCAGGATATATATTCTAGTTTTTTTTTTAAAAAGAAACTATATCCTGACAGGCAAGACCGTCGGGATAATTAAGTGGGATAAATTCCCGCACTTTCCCTGAGAGGTTACTGACGGGAAAATTTGCTGACGGCCTAGGCCGTCAGTAAATTTTCCCGAACGAATTCCGCCAAGGAAGCCGTCAGTAATACAGATGCCTTTTAGACCGCCAGCATATCCGTCAGTACTGCCGGTATTTTTTTGTAGTGATACTCATCCCTAAAATCAATACTTGAAAGTTGGATGTTTTTTTAGAAAATGTGTATACCAAATGAAATCACTTATTGGAGAGCATAATCCCAAAACAGGCAACACAAACAATATAAATTTGTGAATTAACAACTATTCCAAAAATTAAACTTATAAACACCCACAATAACCAGAACATCAAATTAAAAAAACTGTATAAATAGAAGAAGTGGGTAAGTTTCTCTCCACTTAAATAATAATAAAAAAAAAAATCTACACCTAGTACACTTGCAGAACATGCACTACAAAAAAACAGTGAAATACTAACGAATGCTGACGGGCGAAAAACTCGTCAATATATACTGCTGCTGAAGGACTGGATATGCTGACGGACTAATGCTGTCAGCAAGCAACCCGTCAGCCGACCCTCAGAACGGCGTCAGTATATTATTTGGGCGACGGATTTTCTGGCGGGTAACTGATGGACCGTCGTGCTGACGGGTCAATGCCCGTCATCATAATTAAAAGAAATTAAAAAAATATTACTGACATGGACCTCCCCGTCAACTTTATTAAAAAAAATCAAAAAAAATATGTTGACGGTCCCAGGCCCATCAGCATTTTAGGGATATATTCAGATCCCAATCTCAGACAGAAACACAAAACGCGTAAGGAAAAAAAAATCCCCCCAAAAAAATTAAAAAATATGCTAACGGTCCCGGGCCCATCAGCATTTTGGGGATATATTCAGATCCCAATCTCAGACAGAAACACAAAACGCGTAAGGAAAAAAAAAATCCCCCCACCCCACCCCGCCATACACCCCAACCCGCCACACAAGGCTCGGCCGCTTCGCCTTCCCGTCGCGGTCTCGCCCGCTTGCCCGCCGCTCCTGCCGTCGCTCGCCCGTCCACAGGTAAGTTTTTTTGGCTTGTTTTTCATTTTTTTTTATATTTTTATACTATTTATATGTATTAATTTCGTTTTTAATTTGTAATTATAGTTTACGTTAAATTAGGGTTTAATTAGTTTTTAGCTTTGTATTTATATTAGATTTCAATTTCCAATTAGGGTTTCAATTTAGGGTATAATTTTCATTTAAAGTTGAGTTTAGGAGTGATTATATAATTAGTGTTGAATTAAAGATTAATTATAAAATTAGGGTTCAATTTAGAAATTTTTACATAGTTGGGGTTCAATTTAGCAATAATTAAATAATTGGGGTTGAATTAAGGAGAAACTATAAAATTAGGGTTCAATTTAGAAATTTTTACATAGTTGGGTTCAATTTAGCAATAATTAAATAATTGGGGTTGAATTAAGGAGAAACTATAAAATTAGGGTTCAATTTAGCAATTATTACATAATTATTGTTCAATTATGCAATTAGGGTTCGTTAGTTTAGATAGGGTTCAATTATGCAATTATTATTTAAAATTTATGCGATGATGGTTTTTAAAGTTTATTATGATTTAATTATGGATTGATTGATGTTGTGATTGGTTTGGGAAGACATCGGTGATGACGTGGTGTACGCCGTCGGCCGGGAGGTTTCGTCCCTTCAATAACGTTTTTCAAAATTATTTTAAAAAATGTTGGTGATTTTAAAAAGTCTTAAAAAGTGTGTGGTAGGGGTTTTCAAATGCCGTGGTGATCGGCAAGTTGTGTTTAATTAATATTTAAGTTTTGATACACATATTTGATTAGTGACATTATTATATTTTAAGTGTAACAACTGATTATAATATAATATTTTAAGTTTTTAGTAAAAGTGACAGGTTTTAGTGATAATGTGATTGTTTAATGCAAAAGTGATAATATTTCTATATAAATAAAACACAATACTTAAATTTAAAGAGTTCATAAAATCATGTTTCTATAAGAAAATTTATCCAAATCAACCATTAAACTAGGTTTTGAAAAATAAAAAACTAAACAACTGAACCTTCATAAAAAGCCCGACTTTGTACACTTTATCGAACTAATCAGATTCACACTTTAACTAACTTATCAGATTATAGTTATTTTTTCAGTTTCAACTAGTCGATAATTTTATTAGCCACAGTCAATTTATTGATTGTCTTAAAAGCATCCAATTTTCTCATGGGTCCAATCGTCTATCTCTAATCCGATTTTCTCGCGGGTGAAACTCTCGATCTCTAATTCATTTTTACAATCACCGTGCCCTGTTTTTTAGAAACACGATTGAGAATCTGATCATAACAATTTCATGAATTTCTCTCTATAATTCTTTTGGTGTTGAAAAGTTGGGTGGTATAAAAACACGGGTATATTAGTTTTTTGTCGGACTTGTTATGATTAGTATTGATTGTTGTTCGTAGTTCTCTAGGTTTCTTTATATAATTATTTTTTAAGATTACATTTCATCTAACTTGTTAGAATTCTGGTGAGTTAATTGGATTGACGAGTCAATTAAAAGGCACAGTAAAGATTGATATCATAGAATGAGACTAATTCTCCGAGTCTCGTGTTAAGTCTTACCGGTAACTAGGCACAATCTATTTTTACCTAGTGTGTAGTCGGTCATTATAATGTACTTACTAGAGTGTATGGTACTCCAGTTGTGAAGGTTCATTGATTTTTATTTGAATGTCAATTTATTTGTTACTTAATGTTTATTATCTTTTTAACAAGGCATTCATTAGTTTTTCATTGAATTTCATTACATTTCCATGAGAAACATTAATTTTTGAACATTCATTTGTTCTACACTTAAAAGTTCACTAGCTCTTAATACAATATATTCATTAATTAATTAGATAATGTAATAGCTTATTTTGTAAATCATAGTGTACCTAATAGTTTACCTTGTTTAGTCCTTTTAAGAACCGCTAAATATCATTATTTTAATTTGGCAAAACTAATTTCTTATGAACAACCAGTGAGGGCAAATATATCGGGATCGCTTCATCCTTGAACCAAAAGAAAAGAAAAGCAAAAGGTTCATTTATGAAAAATCCAGATTTATTTTTTTATTTTTTAACTTAGTTGTGTCCATGTCATATTAGTTTGATCATTGTTTATCTCTTTTCGGCAGATCAACCCAGAATTTCGATTCTGAATTGAGATCAAACTCCATGATACCATAAAAAATGGTAATACTTTAAATTATAATTAAAACATCATAATTTCAACGTGGGTTCACCAAACAATGTCAACTAAATACAGAATAAAACAATTTGACATTTAATACATGTGAGTATATTATAGATTCTTTATTAAAAATTAATAAAACACACACATAAATAGTTAGTTTATGATTTGAAGTTATAGAGGATCCATAGCATAATGCATGATAGATATTTTGTGTGATAAATATTAATATTATGTGTGATAATATTATTGTATTAAATTTTATTTTATCATAAGTCGGATTTGTTATAAATACGTATTTATCACTCATAAGATACATATACAAATTCAATACAAAACATTTATATTATACATAATATTCATATTGAAAACACAACACATATATTTATCACGAAATATCCATATTTATCGTACGTAAAATACAATTTTAATATAATCATATTTATCAAACATAATGCCCGTATTCATTAAACAAAATATACATATTTCATTATATAAAATATACTATTCATCAAATAAAATATTAATATTTATATTAACATAAAGTAAAAAAACTGGTGCACAGAGGTGCATGTTATAGAGATGACATACAAATATCAAATATATATATATATGAAAAAATGGAGAGCAAAATTTCAACATATTTGTCACTATTTACATGAATTATATTTGTTATTTATTTTTGAACTATAACAGAACAATTTAGTTTTAAGGTTTTAGTATTTTAATTTAGAATTACAACCTAAAACAAAAACTATTTTTCGTATTCTTAAGTAAATTAGTTGTAAATAACTTTTAAATGATTGTAGAACACTATACAAGATATGTACTCTATAAACATTTACTAAATGGAATGTTATTCGCTAAGTAAACATGTCTATATTAAATACTTTACGCCAAAAGTATATAGTATCACGCAACAATTCAAAATGTGTACTTTATGATAAAATATTTATTCACACTTACACACTATTTAATTAAGTATAATACAACACGAGAAAACAAAACAAAAATTGGATTTTGTTGGAATTTCATTTTATTTATTTATTTATTTATTTTATATTTATATTTTCTTTCTCGGATACTTTTTTTGGTTTTTATATTTTATATTTTAATATTCTATAATATAAAATCGTTTTTATAAAAGCCAAAATAAAAACAGACATGCTCTGCAAATTCTGCTTTGTGTTGTTGTTTGCCTCTTCTCTTTCACCATATCTCTTTTTTTTCTTCTCTCTTTCTTCTTATCAATTGATTATCCTTTTTGACCCTTTTCTTTCTCTCCATCATTCACAAGGCCTGCAATCCAAGAACCTTTCTTACCTTTCATATGTGTGTAAATAATTGAATTTAGAGAGAGAGGAAGAGTATTGGGTTATGTGAAGAGATTATTGTACAGAAATGGCGTGTGTTGATGTTCATGGCGATAATAGTATTAATCTCGCGGCGATGGAAATGCAAATTGAGCCCAGTATTGATACGGATAAATTGAGCTACGAGATTTTTTCCATATTGGAGAGCAAGTTTTTGTTCGGTTACGATGATCAGAAGCTTTGGGTGCCGAAGCAGATTGCCGAGCCGAAGAACGACGTCGTTTCCGAATCCGCCGCCGACGGCGGCGGCGTCCAGGCGGTGAAGAATCAGAGGGGGAAAATCTGTATTCTGAGCGTTGACGGCGGTGGGATGCGGAACATCATATCGGGCAAAGCGCTGTCGTATTTGGAGACGGCGCTGAGGAAGAAATCGGGGAATCCCGACGCCAGGATCGCCGATTACTTCGACGTCGCCGCCGGGAGCGGCGTCGGGGGGATATTCACGGCGATGCTCTTCGCCGCGAACGACCGGAACCGCCCGATTTTCCACGCCGACGACACGTGGAAGTTCCTCGCGGCGGAGGGCAGGAAATTCTACCGCTCCTCCGCTAAGCCGCGCAATCCCGGTTTCCTCAAGCGATTTTTCGGCAAAGGAGGCGGCGGCGCAGCCGGCTCCGCCGGCCTGGAGAAGGCGATGAAGGAGGCGTTCAGGGACGAGAAAACCGGTCGGAGCTTGACGCTGAAGGACACGCTGAAGCCGGTTCTGATACCGTGCTACGATTTGTCCAGTACGGCGCCGTTTTTGTTCTCCCGCGCCGACGCCTTGGAAACCGACAGCTACGATTTCAATCTATGGGAGGTTTGTGTAGCGACCTCAGCCGAACCGGGTTTGTTCGAACCGGTCTGCATGAAATCGGTCGACGGGTCGACCCGGTGCGTGGGAGTCGACGGCGGTTTGGCGATGAACAATCCGACGGCGGCGGCGATAACGCACGTGCTGCATAACAAACAGGAGTTTCCGTTCGTGAGAGGGGTCGAGGATATTTTGGTCCTTTCACTCGGGGCAGGCGGGCAGCTGTTGGAGGGCAGCTTTGACTACGAGGAGGTGAAGAAATGGAAGGCTGGGGATTGGGCGCGGCCCTTGGCTCGGATTTCCGGCGAGGGCTCGGCGGAGCTGGCGGACCACGCGGTGGCGATGGCGTTTGGGCAGTGCCGGAGTAGTAATTACGTTCGGATTCAGGTAATGTTCTGAAGAAAACATTAATTACATTAATTATCAGCTTATGTTAACAAAAATCGTTTTATTAAATGCAATTCAAGAATCTTATTTTTAATTTCTTTGTTCTTTTTAATTTTTTGGGGGTGGGGGTTAAGGCTGGGCAGCGGGGCAGGTGGGTTTGGGGGCATGCAATTTAATTCTTTGTGTTTATTTGGAGGATGAGAAAAAGGCCAAAGATGACAAACTTTGGCAGCCTAAAATGCCAACCCACAATTTGGATTTTGGAATGTGTTTGGACATTGACAATTTGACATGGGTTGCTGTAACTCTGTGTGTGTGTGTGTGTGTGTGGCAGTAATTATCATTTATGCTGTTTTGCCATTCTCTTTATTAACTTTGTTGTGTATCCACCTTCACTCCTCCCCAGATGTTCAGAAAAACAGTAAAAAAGAAAAAAAGAAAAGAAAATTACCCTTCTTAAAAGAAGGATATCTGCATAATTAATGTTCTCTTGGCGCAGTGTTTTTTTTTCTTCAACCTATTTTATTAATTAATGCCATCTCTTTTCCTTAAAAAACTGCTTGGTTGACTGTATATGTCACTCTGCATCCTCACAGTAAGTTCACGTGTTTTGACTGCCTGTTAAATGTAGTTTTTACAATACCCACATCTTTTAACCCTAAACCAGCTAAAGGAATTCTTGAATTTTTTCAGGGTCCTGTTTATTTATACTCCAGTCATATTTCTAATAAGACGTGAAAATGATGAGAAACAAGAAAGGATTCAATTGCACACAGCTTGCAATCTTGTCTGTTTCTTAACACACTGTGTGTGTGTGTGCTAATAGAGTCCTTTTCTCATGTCTGACCACAAAATTGATTACATGTACTATAATTGGGAAAAATATGATGCAAATACCAGAGGGTATGACCCAGAAACAAAATCCAGTTTTCCAAAATAATCAAGATTTTAATCAATTTATTTTTTTTCTGATAAAAATATTGTGCTGGAATTGGACCAGAAGTGGTCTCTGTTCACCTACCATTCTTGTGTATCACCGAAATTTTCAGAACAGTAGCAAAATGTGGGGTTTATTTCCTTATGTTCATTATATGGTCCTTCTTCACACCATTATACTGTTAGGATTGTGATTCCTTACAAAGTTTCTTCAAAGTATATGATTAGTTATGGGATTGGATAATTTTGAGATACTCAGATACATGAAGTGAATTTTTAATTAATTAATTAATCCTACTTGTCTTCTTAATTAAATCTGTGGTGGGGAATGCTGATTATACTTCAATAATACTAATGATTTGTAGTTGACTTGGTGCTACTAGTTCTATAGCATTATTGCAAAACAAAATTATTTTAGAATTATCCGTTGCATAATTACACAAAAAAAACAAACAATTATCGTTCAAAATTTACGAATACGCCCTTGACATGAATTTATGAACACAACAGGCAAATGGGTCCAGCTCCGGTAGGTGCAACGCGAATGTCGACTCGGAGCCGAGTCCAAGTAACGTTAAAAAGTTAATCGAAATAGCCGATGAAATGCTGAAGCAGAAAAACGTCGAGTCCGTTTTATTCAGCGGCAAGAGGATCGGTGAGCAGAGCAATTTCGAGAAACTCGACTGGTTTGCCGAGCAACTTGTGTTAGAGCATCAGAGGAGGAGTTGTCGGATAGCTCCCACTGTCGCGTTCAAGCAACCTAATCAAAAATATTCTTGAACACCTTCGAAAACAGTAAATCAAGTGTCCCGATAACGTACGAAAGGAATATGGTATGCTTTTTCTCTCTGTTTGATATTTTAACCCCTTTTTTCTTTTTTTTTTACTAGAATTTTTAACGATTTTAACTTGGAGTCGAGTAACGAGGAGTTAGGTTTGATTTCGGCGTATTGGGCTAATCATTGTTACATTATGTTGAGAGTTTCAAATGTGATTTTCCTTGTGAATACATTGAGATCATAAATGGTCCCCCACTGTGGGCTGTATTGTCATTTTCTAGTGATGCAAAGACAACAGAAAAGATTAGAACAGCTCCTGGTTGTTGCAATAGTTTGGTTTTGAGGTACTCTGAGATAAAAGGGGATTTAAGACAAACAGGGTGAGGTGGGGGAGAGAGAGAGAGAGAGAGGCCTAATCCTGTTTTCTGCCCACCGACACTGATTCTTGGAGGATAGAGAGGGGTAGAATAGTAATTTTGGTTGGCCAAGAGGGTTTTTGGCCTTGGAATGGAAGAGACTTGAGAAAGATCAAGTCATGTTTGACTCTTGAACAATGTTGGCTCTATCTGTCTTGTCCCAATTTGTTCACGGCATTTTCTGCTCTCTGTGTTTTTGTATTTTGTTAATTTATTCAAGGAACGAAAGTATAAATTTAAAAATAAGCACATCATTTTTAGAATTCAAGTTGTTTCGTGTGAGGAAATGTTGCTGCCAAAAAGAAATACAAAAGATCTTCGAGACACTATTATTTTTCACTTTCAGACTTTTTTCTAAACTGGGGTCTACCTTTTTTTGTCATTTAAAAAAAAATGGAAATAAGAGGGGTGCCTTTTGTAAGATATGCAGGATTCTTATTTGTTGAGAATAAACCAAGGCATGGGTTACACTTCCTTATTGTACATGGCAAAGTGGCAAACATCTTTATCACTGTTGCCTTGCTACTAGATGATTGCATAGTTTGCCCCTAATTATTAAAGCAAGTTATATCAAGACATTACAGTGGTCAAAATTTTCCCAAATGAGAATAACCTGTGAAAAGAGACAAAGACATATGAAATTGTTTAGGATTGGGTTACCATGTTGTCCTTACTGATTAAAATTGGGTGTGCGGGATAAACTTTTTTAAAATATCATGCAAGTTCATTAACATTTTCTATATTTAATTTTTTTTAACATTGTGGTCTAAGATAATCATTATGGTATTTAGGTCATATTAATCACAAAAACCAGTGTGAGATTTAAACACAAATAAAGGTATTATTTTCTTGGTAAGACGTATCAAGTGTCAATTAAAGCATTAATATTATTAAAATCATGTTGAAAAATATTAAGTTGGGCAAACATATTTGTCATATGTGCGTGAGATCTCACATGATCCTCATATTAATATATATGTTAGAGCCAATAGTCAATAGATGGCTTTTTTTTTTCTTGAAAAGAATAAAAAGACTACTTCTCATACTTGAAATGATTCTAATCTATTAATTTTATGACTTTGTACACCCCTTTTAACATGTCCATCCCTTTCTCGTGCAGGTAAAGATGTATGAACTAGGAAAAAAATGTTCCAACAAAAAAAAGTAAGGAAGAATGGATTTGATGAAGTAATATATTAGTGGCTTTTGCTTTTGAAGGGGAAATAGTAGTAGAAGTGGGGCTTTGTGTGAAAAAGACATTTTCAACTTTGGAAAAAAAGGTGGTGGATCTTGGTGGGATTCTTTGCCGGCCAGCGGCCAGGCATGGTGGTAGCCACCACCACTCATGGTGGTCAAAGAAACTATTTTATATATTTATTTATTTTTATTTGTAATTTTTTTGTCTTATGGGGAAAGTGTGTTTCCTTAAAATTCTTGCTAGTGCCTCAACTCTCTCTCATATTTTGTTTGACTTCCCCTATATGTGTGTTAAGGTGGTGGGTTGCCACCATATTAAGAAAAAGAGAGGTTTTAGCTCAAGTTCTTGTTGTGTTTTCTCATTTTCTTTTATTATTTCTTCTATTTTTTATTTTTTTATTTTTTTTTTTTTTGGGTGGACGATTGTTGGAAATTTGTTGGGGATTTTTTTGGGTGTTTGAAGCAACTCACCATACTGACCATACAATTTTCCTGGGGAAATTTGCATAACCATCCATGATTTCAATGTGGAGATGTAGATTTTGGGTGGACCATTTCCATATAAAAGAAACTGCAACTTTTAGCTATGCAATGACCTTTTTGGTACAGATAGACACTCCTATACTAGAAATATATTGCTTTTGGACACTTGGATGATTTTCTTTTGAAATTTTAGCAAGAAACCTTTTGTTGTTTTTTGTTTTTTGTTTTGTATTTTTAGGTTATTTTCAACTGAATATCTATTTTTAAACTAAAAAACGTAGTTGTTAATTCATTTTCAACTAATAAATTTATTCTCAAACTCACAAATATATTCTCAGTATATTCCTTTTCACACCACTTTTTATATTTTTCAATAATACCTATATATTCATTAACTTTACAAATTAGGCCCCTTAATCAAAATATTTTCTATGGAAAATCATATTTTATTGGTTTGATTTTCGACTATTTCATTACGATTTTTATATAAAGAAACAAGCAATTATCATCTTTCTTTCTGGGATATTCTTTTCTTTAAAATAATAAGATTAATCAAAAAGTAGAATTGTCATCCAAACCTTTTGACTAGAAATTAGATAAATAAAAAGAAAAAAAGAAAAACCTACAGAATAAAAGAATAATATTCGATTATTAATCAATCCTTAATAAAAAATCTTAATCTTTTATATCATCAAGATTCTAGTAAAAATAACTATCAATCAACATACAAACTAATTAAAAAAAAAACACTAAATTAAATATTTATTAAATAAAAACTTAGAAATTATGGTTATGGGGCTAAAAAAAGGGTGAGTTCCCGCCATATTGAGAACTCGTGAAGGAACTCACGTTTTCTTTAACGTGAATTGTCATTATTGTTCATTAATTTTACAACTATAAATTAATTTATTCTCCTAAAAATATATTATCAAACAAACTTAAATTTATAAAAGAAAATATATAAATAATCAAAAGAATTATTAAGAAAATTAGTAGTTTTCAAATTCAAATTTAAGCAATTCAGGTTTGTAATTTCACTTAGGTCTATTTTGTAATTTTGTAAAAGTAGTGGTTCAGTTAGTAAATTAAAGAAATAAAGAAGCAGATTTGCGTTAGCTACTGTAAAATCACAATTTTGGTGAGGAGATAGTTTTTACTACACATCTTGGGTTCGCGTTTAGCGTTCTGTTAGAGTAAATTCATACTGCAAATATGATATTGTGGTTACATGGATAGGGTTGTGTCATAGCTATTGGTTGTTGTGACTAATTGTTCACTGATATTTTTATTTATTTACTAGTTATATATATATTTAGTTGGGATAATTTCATTTTTGGTACTACTTTTCACAAAAGATACGTCAAATCACGTCTTCTAAGTTGACAAATTTATCAAATTAGGTTCATTTTTATCACATATACTGACGTGGCATGATTATATAATTTCTTATATCATTTTTCATTTAATTTTAAATATTAAATGGAATCGAAAAGTCATTTTTACCCTTCCTTCACATTTAATTTCTTTTATTTTATTTTTTCTCTTATTTCTCCTTTTCCCCCAAATTTAACCCCCACTACCCAAATCAATCTCGATCTGGATCGACGTCCATGGCCACCGCCTACGAGCCGCCGTCTTTCCTCCTCTCTCCGTTGACAACTTCAAAAAGACCATCGTGATCCGGTACCGACAACTTGGAGTACGAGTTCAAGTTTATCCACCTCCTCGTCGATCACTACTCCTTCATCTCCACGGACACCGAGTTCCCCGGCATCGTCACCCGCCACTAGAACCCCTACTCCGACCTGACCATTACCAACCCTCAAATCCAACGTTGAGCGTAGTTATATTGGCAATTCGGCTAAAAACATTAAGGATACTTTCTATAATTAATTCACTTTGTATAAAAATAGACATTTAGCCAACAAAAATTGTACCTAATAATACATCACGTAGACTGAATTGTTATTTCTTAATTTACAAGTTCTCGAATTTAAATCAGCTCTCGAATGTTACCACATCCCATATGTACAATCCTTTGTTTTTATCTCAACTCCACTTCTTCTTCTTGCCAAATCTTTGAATTTTTATTACTTGGTCAACCAATTTAATTTGACAACTGAAATTATGGAATTATCAAAGTTAAACTCGTTTATAAGAATATTTTATGAAAAAAATAGATAAATGCGCAAGCATACAATAATATATTTAAAGATTATTTGTACGAGTAACAATATCTCTTCCTTTCAAACTCTTCATTAATATAGTGTTTGCGATATGAACTATTTGAACTTGTAGATATAAACTTCCTCTTACCTAATTAACTTAGTTATACACTATTTTTAACTATTTTCTTACCAACTCATCCGAATGTAAAATAGTCCTATGAACTCCCTTCAAAAGTTAAAAGATATTAACAATGCCTTGAACAAATAAAGAAATTTTAATTATTTCAATATTCCAGCAAAACACTAAAATATCAAAACAACTCTACCTGTGAAATAGATAAAGTAAGTATGCGTGTTTAATTGACATCGCTCTCGGTCCCAATTAAGGGTGTGCATCGGTCGGTTCGGTCGACCGAACCGACCGAATTGGCAAAACCGTATTGATCAAATTTGGTCGTCGGTCGACGAACCGACCGAAAAAATATGAAAAAACGACTCTCGACCGAACCGAAATATTTCGGTCGGTTTCGGGTCGAACCGAATTCTTTTCTTTTTTTTTTTTAACTTCCCGTTATTTTCTAAGCCATAAAAATAAATTAAAAAATATATAATTAATATAATGTATATATAACTCGGTCGGTTCGGTTATATCATCTTTTTTGGTAGTTAAACTGAAACCGACCGAATTGACCGAATGTTTTACGACCGAAAACCTAACCGCCGGTCGAGAAAACAAAATGAATTGTACTATTCAGTCAGTTTTTTCGGTCGGTTCGATTTTTGGTCGAATCTTGCACACCCCTAGTCCCAATTCAATACTAAACAAGTCCGATTGCCCATTTTCTTAATTCCAGGGTTTTTCTGAATTTGAAAGTTATCACTTGGTGGGTTTCGGTGCTTCTTACAAAGAAATCTATCGACTATATATACTAAACATAAGTCGGTTTCCTGGGGCATACGGGTTTCTTCATGGGCAACGTACCGATCTATTGGGTTCTGTTTCCTTATTTATTTATTTTTCTAGCATGAGCTTGGACTCTTCTACGCATGGAACTTCTCGAACCTTCATTCGATCTCCTCAAATTTTTCTCGAATCTTGTCATATCATCATCAGTCGATCATATGTAATTCTATATTAGGCGCGTGTTGCATCTGTCAATCAAAGATAAATGCATAAATGGTTATTTTTAAACACAATGTTAAAATATAAAGAATATATTAACTTCCCTTTTTATCTTGTTGAGCTCGGTGTAACTTTCAGGAATTTTCTAATGATGCCAAAACTTTATTTTCTTATAACTCCACCTTTGGCATTCAGTTCGAAAATTTGAACTCTTTGAAGTCCTGCAAACAAGTCAAAACATCCAAGGCAAAAATATATGTATATCCACGTACCAACATTAGCCAAACATTTCCTGCAGATAAAAAAAACAACTAACCTTCACATTCACCACCAAGAGACTTTACACAGTTTCAACAAACTGTACTTAGTTATAAGCTTAATGTCATTGACCACCAAGGTCACCTGTAAAAAAGAAACCCGTTTTAGTTACAAACCAAAACAAGCTAAAAATATCCAAGGTACCCAAGTACCATCGGAAAAAAGAAAAAAGAAAAGTTTAACACATCAAATCTTAACTACATTATCACCCAAAGAAAGCAATAAATAATTAGCAGCTGACCTTTCATCAAGCAGTAGCAGTTCATTCTGAAGCATTCGAGGTAGCTTCAGCATCCTCCTCATCAACGAATCCTCCAGTAGCATGCTTATTCTGGCCCTTTCCCTTTCTTCCCTTAACAACAGACTTATCCCCCTCTCTCAACTGAATAACCGAAGATCCAATAACCTTGGCCTTAACTACTTGCTGAAGAGTTCAAAGATACACAACATGATTGTGAGCGCATCTTTCAAATTCAGACCACATGGACAATTCTTGGGATAAAAATCTAGAGGATGCAAAAACACTGGTCAGTTTGTGTAGTGCAATGTCCCTACATGAAAGTTGTGCATTAACAGTTCGAGTGCTAACAAACAAAGAGGACAGTGCAGGCTCAATGAGATCACCCTTATGGGGATCAGGTTTAATACCAACTGCACTCAAAGGAACCAAATCAAGGAGGAAAAAGGGAAATTCTTACGAGTATTAGGCTGACAAGCAAATAAAACAATGTCCCAATCATTAAGCTCTTCACGAGCAAACTTTTTCCAAGTTAATAACCAAAATAAGACCTTGGCTTGATTTTCAGTAACCCTAAACTGGTGGTTAGTAGGAGTCCAGTTATGAAAACCTATCTTATACAATAAATTAGCTTTGAAAGAAAGGTTAATGAAAAGAAAACCAGGATGTATCCAAGACTCAAAAAGACCATCAGTCAGGGTGGATATGACTTCATCCAAATCAGCATCAAGACTTAAATCAATGTCATGAAAGAGACAAAAGTGGGTTTTAATTACACCAGAGGGAAGATCCATAATGTGATTACGCACAAAAACATTGTCAAACTAGGGAATCGAAGATCAGAAATGCAGGGGTCAAATTAGCATAGACCTCATAAATAATTTGACTACAAAAATCAAGACTAACAACAGTACATTCTAAACTTAAGTTCTCAATCAGGGAAAACACCTCAACCTTTCTAAATATCATCTACTCTGATATTATGCTCAAGGTGAGACTCCATCAATCACTACTACAAAAAAGGAAATACACATCAGTTTCTAAAGACATTTTACATCAATTTTTGAACCAATGTCTAAGTTACCGATGAAAGTCACATCGATTTTTCAAAAACCAATGCGGAAAATTAACATTGGTTTTTTTCAAAAACCTATGTGAATTCTGGTGAGAATTGACATCTGTTTTTGAAAAACCATTGTGACTTTTAACATCAGTAGCTTGAACGTCGATTCAAAAACCGATATGAAATATAAAAACTGATGTTAAATCTGACATTGGTTTCTTAAAAACCGATGCGGTTTAAAATAATTTTTTTAAATGGAGGCCCTATTTATTTGTACCATCCCACCTATTAAATAATATAAATAATATTTTAGGCAGAATCATTTTAAATCACACTTACACACCATATTTTGACAATCTCAATAGTTTAACAACATAAAAAATACAATATTTAAGTCATACCAAACATAACATATATATATATTTTTAGACTAGTTTATCAGAACAATTCAAATTGGTCTTCAAAAATATCTTAAAATCATAAATATAATTACAACAAATGCCGGCACAAAGTGGACCTTCAATACCTAATGCAATCAAACTCAACACCCTGCTAAACTATTCTTCTACTTATGCTACAATGGCACCATAAACATAAAAGGTAATATATTTGATATAAGAAAAAGTGTAAATAATACTTCAACCAATATCTGCAACAAAACATAAGTCGCAACATTACAACCTTATGAATAATGAGAATGTTGCCATCAAATGTGAAATGGATAACCATCCATTTATGTTCTTGAAGAAGCAATAAATTAGTATTCAACAATGAGAGTAAAGTTTCTGCATAATGCAAAGGACCGATTCTCAGAATTTGGGCAATAGAAATCTAAAGGTTCAATAAATTGAAGGAGAATGTTTGTTGAATAATTGAAACAATGTTATTTTTGTGAGTAAAAGTAAAACCAAAGCATAATCAAAAACCTAAAGCACATCGCGCTCTATTAATTTTAGATTCTGATCAAATTATGCAGACGTAGAAATTGGCATTAAAAACACTGAATCTACTTTCTTTTGTTAACAAAAAGTCAAAAATCACTTTTTTTTAATGTATTTGCGAAAACTTCTCGGAATACATAATGTTTGCCATCTTTAAAAAATCCCATAAATTCAATAATAATAAGGTATAATTACAAAACTACTCCTAAGGTTTGGGGTATTTATAAAAAGAAAATAAATAGCTGACTTTGAAATTATGGCCCTCGACTTTTCAAAATATCACAAATAGTTCAAACTATTTGTCGGATTAAATGTAATATATAGAATTTAGATATAATGAGAGATGTAAATGTATAATTCAACACAAAAGATTGGGCTATTTGTAATATTTGGAGAATTTAAAGAACATATGTTCAAAAAAAATAATTAAGGAATATAAATGTAAGATAATGTGCAAGTTAAGTGTAACCTCAAGTGGTTTTTGTAATTTGCGCATTGATCTTTTTTTTTTTTTTTCCTTTTCATCTTTTTTATTTTTATTTTTTGCAATTGTTGTTGGTGCGGTGGTGATACTACTGTTGTTACTACTACTATTAATGATAATGATAATAGCAATAATAATAATATAATAATAATAATAAGTGAACATATTAAACTACAATATTAGTGAACACAAGTATATTTATAACAGACATTGATGGTTAACAATCATAACAATAAAATGGTAAGACTTACCCTAAAATCAAGAGTTGAAATAACTACTTTTTTCTAACAAAGATTAAGCAAATATCATAAATTAAGTGGACTTGAATATAGATTTCTTCGTTAAGTCGCGTCTATATTTTTAGAAAGCAGGACGAAAGCTGCCATCTCCCTAAAGTCATGGTTAATTTTTATTCTTCAAAATTGAAAAGGAAAAATATAGTAAAGAATTTGCTAATTTTGGAAGTGAGAGATCATTTACGAACATGGAAAAGGGAAACAAGAGTTTTAAAAGTGGATGAGAAATCACTAAATGTCGCCTAAGATGTAATTTATCAAGTCCCCAACAACCCAGTCACAGCCAATAAAATCAATACAAACAAATTCCTTCCTCTAATACTTAGCCATTTTACGAGTTCAATAACCTGATTTATGTCCGCAAATGATCCCTTATATTACAGTTGCAAAATTTTAAGTGAACTGGATTCATAGGGCTTGTTTGGTTTAAAACTCCCAATACCAGGATTTGGATTCTAAATCCTGATCCTCGTTTATTCTACGATTCAAATTTTCAACTCACAACCAACAATTTCTTACACCTTACCTCACACTCAATTATTTTATCACATTATCATTATATTTAAAAAAAATAAATATTACTAAATACAATACAATAATACATTATCATCCACTTTTCGGATATGATTTGATATCAAATATAATAAAAAAAATACATTATCATCCACTTTCCAGACATAATTTGACATCTACAGTAAAAATAAAAGTATTCTGAATCCTATAACAAACAAAGATTCTTACTATTCACAAAATTCTCAATACCCAAGATTCTGAATACCACAATTCATAATCCCAACGAAACCTAGTCCAAACAGCCCCATGGTTACCAACAGGCATATTTCTGAAGAGGTGCTAAAGAATATAGAAATCCTGATTTTACTATAAAGCAGGAAAACACTTTCTTGCATCTATATCTTGACACAATCAACCATTTTACGAGTTCAATAACCATTCTCAGTTCACTCTAAATATTTGCCATAAATTATTCAGTGTATGTATCTAACTATTTATTAACAAGTAATTCATTAATCAGTTTGTTTATGCATGAAGATATATTAACACAATGCACCAATACCAATGTGAAACTCAATCCATATAAATACAATATATAACTCATCAATAGTTTGTACCTCTTATGTGAGGTGGCGAGATCTTATTAGGTAAATGGTTATAACGGCTTGGTATCTAGAGCTGGGATTTATGATTAACGTGATCTTGGGCCCTGAAGGGATATTATGGTGTATAGTTAAGGTATGGAATGACTTTTTTGGTCGAAGTATTCTTTATTTTTATATATTCTACCTGATTTCGTACCCCAATCAACTAGAATATAGGGGACTAGCTGATACGATATCAAAAATTGACTTGATTATATATGGCAAGAGAGTAACGAAAGGGGTAGGAGGTTCTAGGTCCTGTCGTATATGGTAATATATATTTATGGCTATTATGGGAACTAGAATACTACTATGAGAATGTTTCCTAATTATGGAGATTAGGTACAATTAGGAGATTTAATCCCACCTTGGGAAGAAATCCTATTAGCTAGAGGACAAGTCTCAATAATCTTATAAATAGGGGGTTCAGGCCCTTATTTCATATCTGACCTCATGCTCTCACATCTCATGATCTCTCAGGCCCTTACATGCTCTTATTTCATAACTCCACTCCTCTCTCTATCATGGGGCTTACGGATATTATGAATTTTATGGCGAGCTTTCCTCTAGGTGGTCTCCTTTAGGAGAAGCGATCTCTTATACAGGAGACGAGAACCCTAAAATGAGAATACATCTCTGAACACATCTCTTATCTCTCATCTCTTGTCTCTTATCTATATAAAGAGGACACGGGCCTCACTTCTTACTCTACGTTGATTTTATTCTAGGTTTTAAGTTCTCGCGCACTATTGAGCTCTCGCACACTATCTGACTTAAGTATCGGAGGGCCTACGCCGGGGATGCCCGGTTTGGGTTCTGTTTTGTAGGTTAATCAGGTCACCAAGAGATTTTTAGAGATCGTTCAGGTCGCTGATCCCATATTTAAGGTCAGTACCCTCTATTCTTGAGGCACCAATCTTTTTGGTCGCATCAAGTGGCGTCGTCTATGGGAAAGAGGGACATCGAGTCCTTGAGAGAAAGACGTGAGAATACACAATTTAATCAATCGTGAAACCCTCACATATAAGTTCTAATTCTGTATGACTTTTAAAAATTGGTGGTTTATTTTACATATCATAATTGGGAACTCTTATGTGAAAATTCATTAGGGTCGATGAGATATTAATCATGCATGGAGTTTGATAGATTGGTCTTGTGATTTTTTCGTACATAAGATAGAATGGACGATGGGGGAATAATCACAGAGAGAGAGTTCTAATTGCTTTATTTGATTCTATATGGTTTAAAATTATGGGGATATGCATATGTTTTATTTGACCCTATATGGCTTAATGGTGATATGGTGTTTATGGTTATGGGAAAGGGAAATATTTGATTTAATTTGCAATGACTACGTTTGATTAACTTATTCCTTTCTTGGTCGGTTTTATGCCTATGTGAATATGTTTGATTAACATATTCTTTTACTTGGTTGATTATGAGTCTATGTGGATATGTCTGATTAGCATATTCTTTGTTTATTTGATTTCTTAAACTCTCTGAAAAATATGGATATATTCTAATGTGGTTTAATTGGATTAATATAGTATATGGTGTCAGGGGGACAAATTGTACTTTTTATAATAATGGTTTTAAAAATTGGCCTGCCTCCAGCTCGCCTCACAGACCGGAGCAATTATATGAGTTTTGATGTACAGGTTCATGGAGGATTAATTGTGCCTGAAAGGTTAATTTAATAATTATGACGTGAGTAAGGGTTGCGATGCTCGCATCCTACTTATCGATTATTTTTATAATCATATACTAACAGAATAAGTGCAGGTCTACCTGTTTAGTTCGTATTAACTTTGGTTTGCAGGGTTAATTTATGAGCTGCCCGACATCTAATTTGAAGATGATCAACTCAGCGCGAGGAGGTTGTCTATATATCAGGTCGCGATTCCAAATATTTAAGGAGATGTGATCGTGAAACTTTTGCTACCTGAAAGTAAAGATATCACACGGTTGGATATTCAAGGAGAGGTAAATTTTCCTATGGCATCAATATGACTACATATCAGCGCCATGATTTTCTCCCGCCTCTGAAAGCAAGCTAACTCGTTGCACATCTCCGCCTACGGACTGGCACAAGCGCTTTACTCGGTGGCCCAATTTTTCGATGACCTCGACCCGCCTCGCATACCTCTTGCGCCATGACTCGCATTAAGGTTTCCATGCGGCCCAATTGCACAAATCTCAGATTTTAAGGTTGATCTCTCCCAACCTCTTATCCATCATCACAACTTGATCATCTACGTTGGCAATCTCCTGACAAGGAACCCCGAGACTGTCAACGCTATTTTGCCAACTACCAAACAATCTACGTAGATAGACACGGACACCACAATGTCCATGTTGGGACCTCAGCCTGCGATATCAGCTCTACTCTCGCGACCTCAACTTTACTCCCGCGACCTCAGCAGCGACCTTAGCCTGCGACCTAGCCTTTATTCGTACGATCTTAGCTACGATCGCACGCAACCTCATCACATAGAACAGCTCATCTACGGATCATTTGATTTAATTGTTAAAGTCCGATGCTTCCATTAGGTTGGCGATGGTTAAAGCCTGATGCTTTCATTAGGTCGGTGAATATGGTCACGCTTTGACACTTTCATTAGGTCGGCGATAGTTAAAGCCCGACGCTTTCATTAGATCGACCAGGGATTTTTAAGCCTCGACGCTTTCATTAGGTCGGATATATATTTTATAGATATGGTTAAGCCTCGATGCTTTCATTAGGTCGGCAATGGTTTTTATGTATATGGTAATGGATAGTTTTACATAAGGGATATGTTGACTTACATATCCTTTGTTGTAGAGAGCATGTTTGATTTACATGTTATTTGCGATTTTTGTCTTTAAATATATTTGATTTACATATTCGTGGATGCTTTGTTTGAAGTCTATGTGAGGAGCCTGTTTGAGACCATACAAGGCATTCTTGAGCCAATAAACATGGTTAGGTTTGTGAGGGTCAACATAAACATCAGGTTGCTTCATGTAAATAATTTTTTTCAAAATAACCATTCAAAAGAGCACTTTTTAACAACTATTTGATACACTACAAAATGTTTTAAGCATACAATATATAAAAACATTCAAACAGATTCTAGACCTGCAACAGGTGTAAAAGTTTCATCATAATCAATACCTTCCTGTTCAGTGTCACCCTGTGCAACTAGCCATGCTTTGTTCCTAATGACTTTACCAAATTTATCAGTTTTATCTTGAAACATCCTTTGGTACCTATCACTCGAAAAGGGACAGGTGAAGGAACAAGTTCTCACACATCATTCCTAGTAGATTGTTCTAATTCTTTCTACATGGCTTATATTCAGTTTATATCTTTAATTGATTCTTTCACATTCATTGGTTCAATCACATAATCATAACAAGTAACATGAGAGTAACTAGTCATCTTCTTACAATCTTTTCTCACATTGTGAAGATTCCTTTCACATAGGTTACCAATTATCAAATCTTTAATCAGATGATTTTGAATCTTACCAGGTGGATCCTACATGAGTTCAGAATCGTTCCTAGCGGATGTATAACAAAAAACATATGTACTTGCAATTTGGTCTTCTTCTATTTTAACATTAGTAGTTTCTTACACTACTTCCTGTCTAGTTAAAGGAATATCAGAAATGAAGGTACATCAAGTTTAGTGTTAATAACAATGTTAGTGACATCATAAAAAATAACATTGACTTACTCTATGAAAGCTTCAGTTCTAAGATTCTAAACCCCATATGCACGACTGCTATCGAATTAGCAAATAATCAACTTGCATCACTTTTAAATGAAACTTACCAAGTTGACCCTATCATCATAAATGTAGCATTTACACCCAACACATGAAAGTGCTTCAAACTAGAAGATTTACCTTTATGGATCTCATATGAAGTAATTACAATACCTTTTCAAATGTACACTTGCTTGAAGAGATATCATGCGGTATTTACAGCTTCATCCCACCATCGTTGTGATATATTTTGGGAGATTAGCATGACTCTTGCCATTTCTTACAATGTATGATTCTTTCTCTCCACAACACTATTTTGTTGCAGAGTGTAGGGGAAAAAAATTCATGAGATATGCTTGAATCAAAAAACTCAGCAGATGATTCATTTTCAAACACTCTCCCATGATCACTCCTAATCCTACCAATTTTACATTTCTTTTCATTTTCAACTTTCAAATAAAGAGTTTTGAATGATTCAAGTGATTCTGATTTTTCCCTAATGAGATTTACCCAAGTATATTTAGAAAAACCATATACTATCACAAGAATATACTTCTTATCATTGTAACTATCTACCTGAATCGGTCCCATCAGGTCCATGTGCAGTAACTCAAGAATGTGCTTCGTGGTAACTTCATGAAGTGCCTTATGAGGAGAACATTTTTGCTTACCTTTCTGACAAGGTTCATAGACACCATGTTGCTTCTCCTTAGGTTTTGGGATCCCACATACAATACCAATACTTGATGGGATAAATAAATGTACATAGCCCATATGACTCAATATTTTATGCCATAACTCAATCACTCAGCTAGTTGAGTGACATGTAAGTTTATGCTCAACCAAATAGCAGTTGTCAACTAATCTAGTCCATGTAAGAACATGCTTATCCAAATTCTTAAAAACAAGAGACTTATCCTTGGTAAACCTGACATTCATACCTTGACCACACAATTGACTAATATTTTGCAGATTAGCTTTCACATTTTCGACAAGAAAAATATTCTCAATATTTGGTAAGCCTTAAGTATTAAAACACCTAATACCTTTGACCTTGTTACTCAAACCATTACCAAAAGCTACTACGGAATTAGACACAGACACAATATTAGTAAGATAGGACTTGACTCCAGTCATGTGTCTAGAACAACCATTATGAAAATACCATTCTCCTTTCAAACTGGGTTTCAAAGCTAACACGAAACATCTATGTTTATCTTTTGGTACACAAACCTTTTTCAGTGTGTGGTTTTAAAATATACTTCCATTTTTGCTATTTGTGAAGGCACACCACTGGGATTCTATGCATGTACATACCCTGCATATAAGTCATGATGCATTTTATACCATTTAGAGCGAATGTGGCCAGGAATTCCACACAGTAATGACAAATAGGGATAAATATATTCATAAGGACTTTTAGATGTTGTTTCATGATACGAGGTGGGGAGTTTGTGTTCTTAACTTTTGAATATACAACTAGTACAATGGTTTTAACAAACTTGATATCATTACCAAATTTAGAAGTTTCACCTGTAAAACTAATACCATGTTTGTCATACCTTTTTTCCATGTTGATCAACTCGTATAGACTGGCTTTACCTGTGTTCAGCTTATGAAGCAACTTATTTGGTTTTTCAAGCTCCTCAGTTTTATGAGTATGTTCATGTTCAATTAAGGTATGAACATCAGTTAGGTCTTCATGTAACTTCACTACTCTGGACAACTCATTTTCTAGACAAAAAACCTCCTTATCTTTTTTCCTGCAATGTGATGCAACCCAAACAGTTCAGTTCTAAGAGATTTAATTACTTGATTAATTTTTTTCATTATAATCTTGTTTTAACAGCTTATGTTCATGATCTAATCATGTGAATTTGGAATATACTTTGTCTAACTCAACTTCTTAATTTTTTGCCTCCATGTGATAGGTAGACAATTTGTCACTCAATTTAGAGCTTTCCTCATGTAAAGTCTGAACTTCACAACGTAAGTAAATCAACTCCGCCTCCTGATGTTCTGACTTAAACTTGAACATCCTAAGCGATTTGATCTGAGAGCGTAAATCTTTAACAATCTTTCCCACCTGAATGAACTTCTCAATGGAAAGTTTATATATGCTCATATCTTCTTCACTAAGACATGTTACTTCATCATCAGAATTACTGTCAGAATTATATAGTGAGGATCTCATATATTTATCCAATTCAGATGTTTGTAGGGACGAAGTTAAGCAAAATAAATTGTTAGAGAGATAGCCATGTTTCATGTGTGCCCATTTCTTCATGTTGCTCCTCCACTTCTTCAACTTCAGATACACTCAATGTTACCTTGAGAGCTTTGTTATTTCTAAAAAAGTTAGGACACTTATTTTGAAAATGTCCAAAACTATGACATTCCCTTTACTGGTCCATTTCTACCTTTTGGTTGCTTGACTTGGATCCTAAGATGTTGTTATGTCTCTCTTTTCCTTGTCGATTTGGGAGTTTATTGGGGTCAAATGGCTTCTTGTTCTCAAATTTGCCTCTTCCATAGTTTCTTGATATTAGTGCGACTATAACATCAAATGCAGCATTATCCTCTTCTTACTCATCGTCAGATGGTGTAGGTACTCTAGCTTTGAACGCAATACCCTTGATCTTTAATGTATCATAACTATTATTAATTTCGAAGGTTTGAATATCTCCAAGTAAATCATCAAGTCCAGGGTTCCCAGTGGCATAAAGTTTTTCAATGATGTTATTTTCTCACAAAATCTCTTGGGTAGAGTTCTCATGATTTTTTGAACTTGCTTGACTTCTGAAATCTTCACCAAGCATGGCACTTTGATTCACAATATCATAGAACCTGGCATAGTACATCTCAATGGTCTCGTCCTCTTTCTTCCTTATCTCATCAAAGGCAATTGTGATCTTTTATAACTTAGAGATCTTCACGGAGCTTGTACATTCAAACTGACGTTCTAGTACCTTTCAAGCTTCATGTGATGTGGTGAACTTGACTATCATCATCTTGTAACGTATTTGATCAACACCTGTAAAAATGTCACATAAAACCCTAACTTGTCTTGTTCCTCCATCTTATCTAAATTATTCCGCGGTTCCCAAGGTTTGAGAACATCAATCATATATCTTCTATAAAAGTTTGGTCCTCTTTGATAGTTGCTTCATTTTTCTTCCTCGATATAATTTCATGCATCATGGGATGAGTCCATCCTTTATGTCATACAATTGGAAGAGTGTCATGTAGTTTCACCCAATAGATTGACTAAGACCATGATCATCTCCATCCACAAATAAGCGCACACGCAGGAGTAGCTAAGGAACCTCTCCGGGCCCGACTCCCCCAATTTCATAAATGTATTGTCCTTTTTACCTTCGAAAACTAAAATAGAGAAAAAAATAATAATAATGTTTCAAAGAGATTGTTAAGTTTCGACAATCCCTTACTCTTTTTTTTTTTTTGCGCTATTGTGCGTCCACGAGCTAATTATTATTATTATTATTATTATTATTATTATTATTATTATATGAGGTAGGTCGGCAGTAATCTATAAATATATTACGTATACATCATTCACACAACGTCACCAAAAATGAGAAATGTCTATTTCTGTTCATAAATACAAATTGCAACACGCAACTAGTGATTCAAATGGATCAAGGATGGATACCTATAACTCCAATTTTAAATAATTGACAACATATAAGAAAGGAACAAATGGTGATTTGCAATAATTTAGAGCTTTTCCATTCAAATAATATGATGAGTCTGTTTTGGTTGTATATGTTTATGTATTGATGTTATCAATGTTGATGGGTAAGACTGGTGACCGTTCAACCCACTCTCTTGTTATAATTTTATCGTTGTTCTGTATGTAATGGACAATGAAATGAATTAGTTAAATTAAATCCCTTACCTAATCGCGCGCGAACACACGTGTACAAACACTTCAGAAGGTTTGCAAGGACAATCTTCATCCCAAATTAAATTTTACTGATAACACGGCGGTTTAATGTACGTATAAATTCAATTAAAAAACTAATAAATTATCTCATATTTTTATATTCTCTCAGATTTTATCATCAAAACAAAAACTTACAAATGGATATAATATTCATTTGTTAAAATCTGATAAATTTATTGTAAGTTGAATTTATAATTGACAAAAAGATCAAGTTCCCATACAAAAAACATGCATTATTCATGACTCATGTAGAGTCACGGCATTTGTATAGCCGATAGTGCAATATTATTTTGTAATTTGATTAATAAAAAAGATGGGATCCACTTTAATTAGCTTTATCTTGACTAAGACAGAGTAGCTTATCCCTTCCCAAAAAGTGCTTAGACTCAATTTGCTCCATCCACGTACAATTAAAATATATGGATCATTATTCATTGGATTAAGATGTTGTGTGGTAGGGTCCAAGTAGACTAAATAGGACAACCATTCAAACCCAACTTAGTTTTGTGATAATAGTGATGACGAATGACGATTATCAGTTGTGGGGTTCAAAGAATTCTTAACCCAATTCATTTGTAAGCGTCCATTTTAATTTAACCAACAAACTGCAACTTGATTTAATTTAGGGATTGTGTGTGTGTGTGTGTGTGTGTGTGTGTGTGTTTGGGCTTTTTCTCTCCTTTTTTTTTTTTTTTGGTAATTATCTCTTAATTTATAATAAAAAATTAAAAACAAGATACCAAAAGGTCAAAAGCCAATTAGCGTGTGAGATTAGTATTTTGCACACTTTGGTCAATCGAGGTAGATTATCACCTTACTTTCAAGCGGGAAAAACAGTTATTATTCTATTATATATTACTCTGCTACACATACCAAAACACGCGTATTCTCCGTGTAATAGTCTATTAGCATCTGTATAAGTTTTCAGAGTATGTTTTCTAGGAGTAACAATGGGTCAAGCTTTACATTCATGACATGTCTGAACTCAGAGACTCACGAAGGCTTTTAAATTTAATGGGCAGGCTTGTTAGAGCCATTAAAAGTATATTTTCAAACAAGGTCGCAATACAAATGTAACTAACAAATTTACTGGCCGAAAATACTTTCATTTTTTAACATGGAGACCAATTAACTTGTCGAAAATCTTTATCCAACATTAAAACTACAAATTGAATGGTCATCCGTACAAAACCTAAGTTTTAAAAAGTTAATATAAGGAGTGATAAACGAAATAGAGTCGAAACAACTAATGAATGATTGAGTGGCACTTCAATAGCAAAATACCATGCATTCTTTCAAAAACCAAATCGAACTTCATTATTAACTGAAAAGACAGATGCTATAATTACCTAAAGATTCATCGAGCCCTTCCCCTTTCTAAGGGGGGAAGGAAGGAAAAATAATCACACAAAAGAAGCAAAGATCTTTTGCCTTCACTAACTCTATCCAAAATAGTAAACAATCCAGAACACATCAAGTATCAGATAAAAAGTACACTCATAATAGGTAACTTAATTGAAGCCGATACGGAAAGATAAAGCGCCGAGCAAGACAGCCATTTTGCATGCACCATTAAAGGGGAACCTGAGCCTCTTCATTATTAGGCAACTCCAGGGGCTCCTGTAATGCCGGATTAATCGGGAAAAGCATACATTGGGCGTATTGTGCCATTAATTGATCGACGAGCACCAGGGCTACCATTGCTTCCACCATTGGAACGGCTGCACCGCAACCATCAAGCAAATGAGTGGCAAGTTGAAGGGATAAATACAAATAGGGAAGATTACAAAAACTACCCACGAGGTTTAGGTTAATTACATCAAACCGCAGAGTTGATACAGAAAATTGGCATGTTAGGACTAGGATTCGTTGGTATTCTGAATCCTGGTACTCAAAATCTTGGAGTAATGAGAATTTTATGAATATTAAGAATCCTTGTTTATCGTTGGATTTTTGAGAATATTTTATTTGATGACAAATCGTGTCTAAAAAGTAGTTGATGTTGTCTTATTATATTGTATTTATTTAAATTTAAAATGAAGAAAGAAAAATGAGAAAAGAGATGGTAAATAGGATAGATATTGAGTAGGTATTAGGTTTTAGAAATTGTTGGTTGGGTATTTGAATTTTGAGTTTTAGAACAAACAAGTATTCAGTATTCGGAATCCAAATCCGGTATATAAGCTCCTAGTCCAAACATAGATGAGGTTTGATTTTGTATTGAACTTTATCTCGTTATAAGCAAAAACTTTTCAAACGTCACCCTTAAATTTGTAAAAGAAAAATACAATTATTCCCTTGAATTCAACACAAAGTCAAACCTCAAGTTTTTTACTTTTTTTTNATATATATATATATATATATATATATATATATATATATATATATATATATATATATCACTATTTCAAATTATATTTTTAGTCGGTTGTCGTCTGCATTAGTTTGGCCCGTGACAACTGAAGTTTATCTTATTATTTAATTGCATTTGCAGAAATATTATATTTTGTTCAATCAAAAATCTAACTGACAATTTTGTTCGTGTAGATAAAGAAGCCATATTATCGGGCAACTTCATGTTCACATCGTTGGAGGATACTGGCATTGATACTGTGAAGAAATAGTGCAACGGGCTAAAAATCATGATTTATTATTAGTCATTATGCGCATACACCACGAGTTGACTTGAACAGAGTTCACTCGTTTCTTTTGCCAAAGAACAACACAAGGGGATCACAATAATGCATGTTCCAAGCAAACGATTGTCAGCCCAAGTGCATGTTGCTTCTAGAACCTAACCTATTAAACGGCTCACATTACTTTTGTTTGGATCGAGAGTTATGGTTGTATCGACGTTGCCTGAGAGTTGAATAATGATGGATAAATGGATGTGATTAGGGTCATACTTTAAATGTTCATATATATATTCGCTTTTGTAGCATGCATTGTGACTGTGATTGTGATCACTTTTATTCTCAGCATTTATGTAACATTTATGATATTTATTATTTTTTTCACCTCAAGAAGAGGTCAAAATCATGGAAAAAAGAACCAAAATGACGTTGTATAGGCTGGTCCAGGACCGTTCAAATTGATACATGTGTGAGTACACCTGCACTTACACGCACGCTCATGTGCACGTATGTGTACTATACGAACGCGCAAACATATCTACCCATGTGGATTGTATATATCGGTTTATGTTTACAATAATTCAGTTGATTCAATGAATACTCGTAGTTGTAGGATCGGAAAGAAAGGAGACACTGAACACGTCAATGACTGTCATTAACTTAGAAATATAACGTGACTAATTCGCGCCGCAGTTACTACCTTCTTCAAACAACAATTTCTCATTCCAGCATAGTTTTCGTCATCCAATTGAATTAATCTTTTTCTCTCAATTAAGACCCGAGTTTTACACTATCTCGATTCGGGCCGGATTCATAAGTTATTCTCGATTTAAGGCCTGCATTTCAAAGTCAATCCCCATTTCAAAATTATAATTTATGAATTATTGTTTTGAAGATGAAGGATTTAAACTTGAATATACCTTGGTTCTGCTGGGTAAACAAGCAACTCAGGAAGATGACTTGTGGTTTTTGATCGGAGAAAAATGACGACCGAAAGGAGAGTTTTTTTTTGTGTGTGTGTGTGTGGTTTTCAAACATTTCTAGGACTTTCTTGTGATTTTATTTATTACATTAAAAAGAAAACAATTCTTTTAAATGTACAAAACCTACTCGACATATGTTTATGCCTAACAAATTGCACCTAAACTGGGTAGGTGAAGTGAAACAAAGACAAACAACAGGGTTCGTAGTATATTAAGTAGGCATTTGCAGTTCTTAAAGATATAACTAGATTTATTTTGGAATTAGGCTAACCTCATGGGTAGTTTGTAATCATTTTTCAAAGCTGAATTATGTCCAACATATTTACTGCACAATCTCTAGGATTAAGAGTTGCACTCCAAATAAAATTACAAGGAACTAAGACGAGCACATTAGTAGTATAAAACAAGAGAAAGGGTCCAGGGTAAGTAACTAAAAGGGTGATCAGTCACAGTATTCAGATAAAATGCAATTCAAAATATAAAATGAAAATCAAAATATATATTATCTCAGCAAGTGTACCTCTTGGAACAACACAGGGATCATGACGGCCTCGAGCTATGAGCTCTGTATCATGTTTGTCTCTAGTCACAGTATTCTGCTTCCTCTGCAGAGAAATATGATATGTTTGATAAATATAATAGAGAACACAGTTGATATAGCTCTAATTCTTTCCGGGTTCAGCCCTGAAAGCTCATAGGAATAGAATAATGTTCACATTGAACTACAGATTATGTAACTACATATTAAAGGTACACGCTCTAATTAAGAGCCTGGTTTCCAAATGGAAATGTGATATGGTCCACGATTCATCTTTTTTTTCTCCTTTGACAAGCAGGGATTTCATTAAAATGTGAGAAGCTATACACCTTTTTTTTTTCATGGAGCCTACCAAAGTCATTAATTTTCTTATGCATATTCATCTTGCACCCACCAGGCTCAATTGTTAGTATTGTTGGTTCAATAGGAAATTTAACTCAGAACCAAATACAGTATTATCAAAACAAAATCATTGTGTCATGAAAACTTGAGACTTAAAATCATGCCCAGATTGATCCTGTGCTGTGACCCCACGCAGTTTACAGCTCATTCAAGCCCAATATCCAAGAACAATAACAAAGCTTGGGAGCATTTTGAAGCTTCTGACCCCTTAAGACTTGATTTAAGCTTTACTCGTACATCTAGTTAATGTGAACAATATTAACAAATGCGACAAATGCGACCTTGATTAGTTTGTCAAAACTTTGGACAAGCTCACTTAGTGAGGAACAAACGAATTTGAGCTTTTACAATCATTATGATGCTAAATGAGCTAGAGCACTGGCACACACATGGACCTAAAACTACAAGGCATATATCCTACAAACATAAACTGATATATAGCAGCTAATGGATCAAAATTTCTTTATTTCTGAAGAGTGAACAAACAAAAAACATGCACAAGGAGGCTGAAGGTGATAGAAAAGTATGACATACAGAAATTGTAGATGTTGGCTTGAAAGCTATTCTCATGTTGATTGTTTCTCCGTTGGATATTCCACCCTGAAAGCGGATATGAATCATGAATAACAGATACATCGAAAAATGATGAACAGCAAATCCTATGCTTATGTTCGTAAGACCTTTCTGAAAATTAAATATCTTTACCTGTATCCCACCAGACCGGTTGGTTTTTGTCCTAATTCGGCCTTGTTCATCCATGTAGAATTCATCATTATGCTCACTACCAGTCATAAATGTACCTGGTTTATTTTCATTATTATAAGGAATTTAGAACTTCAACAGGGGCCTCTTAGCACAATATACTTTATAAAATTTAATTTTTTGATCATCAAATTATGCAAAGTTGCACACCAGAACCCTGTATAATTTTGCACCTGCGAATCCGCTGCCAAACTCAAAGCCTTTTGTTGCAGGTAATGACATGGCAGCTTTTGCCAACTCAGCTTCAAGTTTATCAAAGACCGGAGAACCAAGTCCCTAACAAGGTGCAAACATATTCAAAATTTCCAAATCAAAAGATGGTAAACAATAAGAAACATAATAGATCATTAATAAGAAATGCACAATAAGATGCACACGGGGTGAGATAGTTAACATACCCGAGGGACATTCCGAACAATGCAGGTGACAACACCCCCAACAGAGTCACCTCTTACTCGGACAGCATCAATAGCAGCTATCATTTTTTCTGCGTACTCGGGATTTGGGCACCTTACAATATTGCTTTCGATCTGGAGATGTTTGGAATATAAGAAACATTATTGACTAAACAAGGCCCAGTTAATAGAAAAAGAACTTGTAAAATACAAGTCAAGAAAATAAAAGACTACAAGGCAAGGAAAAACTGACAAGAGAATCTCCAAAATAAATCTTTAAAATAGGTCTCGTACATGTAAGGTAAGTAGAAAGTATGTTGTATAAGTAGTAGTAAGCCTAGAGTCAAATTACTCTAAGCTAGTTTCTGACGAAGTTGTGAAATAGCAATTTCTTTATGAATTAAAATCTTGACATATATGCTCCATAAGTTTTGCTTTGGACGATATTTTGACTCCGGGACCTCCTCATTTGTGAATGGGTTGACTCGTCCATGTAATGGCCAACCACATGGGTCAGAGTCGTCTGTCGTCTGCAGGTTGGTTGGATAGCGTTTGCGTTATGTTGTCCCCCTTAGTAAGAACCCCACTTGCCACACGATAATTACTATAGTGCATAAAATGCTTGGAATGGTATCACGAGTGGCAAGTAAAAAACTTTAACTAACTATTCAATCTCAATTAATCCAACACGCGAGAAAATCCTGCCGTGGGATATACTAGAAAAAGGTATCCGTTGTGGGTTTTGGGAAACTAGTGCATATAGTCATTGGAAGAGATCTACAAGTACCAACACTTCTTTTGCGACCTAAAACTGAAAGAGCATACAATCACATACAAGTGGCAAAAGCAACGTTGGTATAGGCATACCAGCACTTGAATTTGTCCGTAAGCTTTCTCAATATTAGATCGCAAAAGGCTGGTAGATCTCTTCGAAGGGCTATTATGCACTAAATTTCCAAAAATTCACCACTGGCATACCTTTTTCTATATATCTGGTAATGGGAATTTCTGACAACTTGGATCAGTGGAGAATGAATATTTACATCTTACGCGCCAATCCTCACCTCGTTCCAAACATTTTATGCACTCCAGCAACTATCGTGTGGCAATGGAGGTTCCTTGCTAATGGGGACATAGTGGGAAAGCTATCCAATCAACCTCCAAACGACATGGTCCGTCTGATTTTCGGTGTGAAAATTACATGAACAATTCATTAACAAACGAGGAGACTCCGTAGCCTAAAGTCCGTCCAATTCCAAAGGCCGAACTTATGAAACATATGAGTAAGATTCTTAAATCGTATCCCTTAGAATTTGCCCTTTCAGAACTTAGTAGGAGTTCGTGGGGAACTAGTCAATAGTAACTGACAATAGACAGACTACAGTGGATACAAGAACATTTTCTACTTCTTATATATGCGGCGGACTGTTTTGGAAATGAGGCCAAGTTTATGTGCAAATTGTTGATGTCAAGCTTTATTGCCTAGACAAGGCCTAATTAATTTCCAAGCCAAATAGAAAAAGAAACTGTAGAAATGAGTCAAGAAAATTAAACACTACGAAGCAACTGGTAATACAGGAAAAACATGGGGACTTGAATGATTTTAGATATAATTATGTGGTAATTTGACCAGCATCTTTCTCTCTTGTAAATTGTTTGTTGCATACAACACAATAGATATTTTCACTAATGTTCATTCACATATCCTTTTAGCAGAACATGGTTACATCATTACCGACCAAGACACGGTAAAATACAGCTCAGGTATTTTCTTAACATCCTAGTGCTTTGCTTTATGAACTCATTTGGCTTATTCAAGAAAACATCACAGAGGAATAATGTGCAATAATCAACAAATTTTCATGACAATTATGGATGACTGCTACTGCTGGACAACACTCTCCCAATCACGAGTCATTACCATTCATAACATAAACAAAGAATACAAGAAAATAAATATAACATATACCTGATCAAGGGTCACAGTTTCATTATCAACCAGATCTTCGGCAAGAACAACGTTGTGCACTTGTGAAACATAAGCAAGAATCTGCAATAGGAAAAATAAATAAATAATCAGGAAATAAGAGAGAACCCATAGTCAAGCTCACAGGGTATGCATTTCAACAATTTTATCTGATCCACTTCCATGATTCCATCATTGTAATGTGTTCTCTCCCACCCCTCAACAAAAATAAAATGGATGAATAAAAGTAGCATGAATGCTTTGTGAGAACTAAGATTCCTGTGATGCAAGAGAAGATACCATGATTTAGCACAACTAAGCTAGAAATTGTTAACAATATAAAGTCTAGCTGAATCAGTCACCCACAATGAAGACCAAATTGCTAGCTATTAGTCACTCTCTAATATTAAAGCTTAACCATAAAAGATATACGGAAAGCTCAATCGTGAAAGTTATATGGAATACATATTCCTACAAACAGATATTGGTCATAGTTTTAAAAGGCGAGAGGCGCACCTAGGCACAAAGCCTTCTAGAGCCTGAGGCGCAAGGCAAGGCACAAGCCTTTTGCACATAAGGCGCAAAAATTAAAAAAAAAAATGAAAAATATAACTTTGTTTTTAGATTACAAGTAAGCAAACATAAGGTTATAACTAGTTATATTTCAATTAAAAAAAAACATGGCAATTCATAAGAGCAAACCAAACATTAAACACACAAGTTATAATGATTATTATATTCTTTTGGAGTGTTAAAAAGTGTGAATCAGTTCTTAAAAAAAAATTATTTTAATAAACAATTAAAAAAAGAACATGTCTGCCAGGCGTGCCTAGGCGCGAAAAAGGCGCGACTCTCACACAGCACCCACCTTTTGGCTAGCAAGGCGTTTGCTTCATCGCCTTGCGCCTTAGGAGACGCGCCTTTTACAACTATGATATTGGTGCATAGAAATATGCAAACATAAGCAGAGACTAACAATGGGTTTTTTTATTTGATTGTGAATAACACTCATAAGTTTACGACTGATCTTTCATAACAGAAACAAAACTTACTTCAGTCCCTGCATATTGCTTTAGAATCTTCTTAGCTACAGCTCCAGCAGCAACTCTCCCAATGGTTTCTCTTGCAGAAGATCTACCGCCACCCTGGATTCCAAAAATACATACAAAAATCGAAAAGTTGGTCTTGAAGAAAGAAACTGCTGCATATCATGAAGCTAGTAAGAAATTGTGGTCATAGACATAGATGATGTCGGTGTTGTTTAATGTACTAGGATGGTACCTGCACTGATCTAACACCGTACTTGAAATCATAAGTTGCATCTGCATGAGATGGCCTATAAGCTTGTGACATTTCACTGTAGTCCTGGAAAAATTCAAAATGAATGAACACTATTACTATTAGTTAGCACCATCATGACATGCATGTGCCTGTTGAATAATTTCTAATCCATACATAAATCATAGCCATTGCCACTGAAAATTAATATCACTATTTTAGATGTACATATTCACTTCCCATCTGTGAAAAATAATTACAAAGAATTCAAAAAATCAAAAGGGTGGATTCCTTCAAAGGATTACACGTAGAAACTATAACAAGTTTTCAATTATTTCTCTCATTTCCCCATCTTAACCCCCCCTTATAGAGACCACACAGACAGATGTAGCAGAAGATGAGAGATCTTAGACTTACATTTCCTCTTTGATCCGTATTGGGCACTTCTACCTTGATTGGAGATCCGGTGGTAAACCCTACAGTGAATAGATGATACATCAGTTCACTTCAAGGAAAACACATGGGCCATAAATTTGAGTACAAGGTGCAAGCAATGAGTTCAAGGGAGACCAGTTAATGACTAACCATCAGCAATCCCTGATGCTATTTTACAAGTGTCGGTCTCTTTTCTAGGGGTGGTTATTCTGCTCTGACCTGGCCTCCTAAAAAATAAATCACAATCAGCATAATGAATTGTCAACTAGCTCAATTCTTCCAAAAGAAAAAAAAAATCCTGTTAATAGAAAATTACTGTTCCCGTATCTCCTTACTGTTGCCTTAATATTGAGAGTTAAATCAAGTATTTGTCAACCAACAGTGCCATATATACAAGACAAATACATTTACTCTGTCAATATCGCCGATATAAGAAGGTTTCAAACAACATAAACGAGGATAATAAAATAGTTATGAATTACACCTTCTATCAAGATCAACTTGCATATCCCCTTCGGAGAGAGGAAGTCTAGGAGGACATCCGTCAATCACACACCCTACACCACCACCGTGAGATTCTCCGAATGTTGTAACGCGGAAGTAAGTTCCATATGTGCTACCAGATGCCTGTATTTCTGTTGACAGGCATGTAAGAATCTTCAATTACCAATATACTGTATTCAGCATTATTATTATATATATAACGAAGTACCATTGTATCCGATTGTCAACCTTAGCTTATTAAGCTAGTGATGATGCGATCAAAACTCAAAACATTTAAATAATATTATATCCCTCTTTAACAAGCAATGAAATGAAGCTCAGTTCAGACAAGCTCATTTTCCTAAGAAGAACTTCGAGAGATTTACTGAAACTAGAAATGTTCAATTCATCCCGGTAAAAAAAGTACTCGATCAAAAATAACAAACACAGGTAATTCAAATCCGTTCCACTAACAATCATCATCCAGCATTATCACAACATGTAAGCGTTTTAAGAACGGAAAAGAGCGGGAGGTTCTCACCGAGGCGTTTGCATCGGGATCGGCGAGCAGGCAGCTGGAGGCTCGGCGGCGACAGTATCGGCGGCGACTGGAGGGATCCGAGGCGGGTGGGTCCATCAGAAGAGGACGGAGCTCCGACGAAATGTTTGGTGGATAGATAAGACGCCATTACTCCGACGTCGTTTTCAAATTTGGGGGTTTGGTGTTGTCCTCGTGGTTCGGTGAGCGGAGAGAGTGAGGGGGTTGGCAATTTTTCAAGTGGTTGAGATTGAGAAATTAGAAAAATGATTAATAATATTATTATTATATATAATATACGACGGAAGGTTGGGGGTGAGGGAATTTGGTAGTTGGTAGGTGTGGTGGGGTGAAGACTGGTTGGGTGGGCCCACAAGAAGGTTAGCCAAGCCATCACCTACCCCGTGTTGTCTCGTTTTTCCATTTTCTGCCATTCTATTCGTTTAATATTTACTTAATTATTTAGATAATCTTAAGTAGGTCTCTGCCTAAATTTTCTTACCTAATTTACATTTCATTTTTATGCCTTAAATAAAAATCAATTTTATTATTAGCAAATGCAGTTAACTCCCTCAAGGAATAAGCTTTATTATTACCAAATGCAGTTCATTCTCTGCAATGAATATTTTAATCAGCATATTATTATCACTATATACGGTATAATGTTTGGTAAGCACAATAAGCTACTTATTTAGAGGACTTATAAGCTATCAGTATTTAAATAAGTCTTTTTTGGTTGCATGAGCTTATCTGAAAAGTCTGAGCTTATCTTAGATGCTACTATTACAAACATTTCAAATAAGCTCATGGAGTTTTTTTGATTTTATTTTTATTTTTTTAGAAAATTAAACTATTATTTCGTTAGGTATTAATTTTCTTTTTAATTTCACCACTTTATTAATTATTGGATGAATGTCTAAGAATTATTTTAGTATTATAAAATTATTATTATTAATTAAATAAAATATCTAGAATTATTTTAGTATTGCGCAATTATTATTATTATTATTATTATTATTATTATTATTATTATTAGCTTGACCATAAATTGGCGTATAAAGGAAATAAAAAAGATCATTTCCCCGATCCATTAAAAAAAGTATTGTGTAATTATTGTGAATTATATATATATATATATATATATATATATATATATAATATATATATATATATATATATATATATAATTGCACAATGAACCTGGACATATAATTGCACTGTGCAATATTAGATCTAAGGCCAGGATTAGTCCCTAGGTTCACATATAACGACGAGGTTCTCATTTGAACTCAATCCTTATATATATATATATATATATATATATATATATATATATATATATAACTAAATTGGTAATAGAAATAATAATAATTAAATTACAATCCTAATATTATATAAAAATAAATTAAAAAGATGGCATTAACACTATTATTTTAAACATGTACTTTTGTGTAATTTTGTATTTTGAGTAAGCTAAATTTACCGAACGCTTTTATTTTGATCAGCTACCTTTCACCTACCTTTTCAGCTAAATTTACCGAACGCTTTTATTTTGATCAGCTACCTTTCACCCAGCTATCAGCTAGCTTATCAGATTTGTTCGCCAAACATACCCATAGTTCATTCTCTCCAATATATTACTCAATTTTATTATTGCAAAATGCAATTTCATTCAATGCAAGGAATATATTATGTTCATATCAATATTTTAAAGATCGGCTTAAGCGGCGAAGCGCTAGACGGATGTAGGTTGACGTGATTTTGTCTAAATCGACAAAATTGAAAGGAATTTACATGTGATTGCAAGTACATCTCAGAACAAGGACCTATCTTTATATTCAAGGTTTAAAAAAGAATGCCCTTCAAAAACTAGAATCAAATATCAAACGATAACCATATGTCCACAAACAATCAAACTTCACACTTCAAGAATGATGATAATACCTTCTCAAGACACAATTCAACTTGGTATAGTTGACTGTACTATGAACTATCTATCCCCAAATAAATATACACAATCTTTATTTTCTTCTCTAAATATACTTGAAAATGAATAATACAAAAAAAAAAAAAAAAAAACCTTTATTGGTTCAATGAGCTGCTCGACTCAAGTAAAAGAATGCTTTAATCCTGCATATATCTCACTTTTCGAACTCGTCCGGACAATTACCATCATCCGCTCGCACTAAACACTCCGAAACAGCCCTAGTGGGCGCCCTCGTTTTCAACACCATCTCTTCGTACTCGTCGTTCGAATTTGAAAGAGCCGTAATCGCGCCACCCGCTCCGATCGAAGCCCTGCCATGGTGGACAACGATAGTCCTTATGACGATATTGAGATCAAAGGTTTGGTTGTAAGAGAAATAACCGATGCACCCGGAGTAAATTCCCCGTGAGCTGCTTTCTAAGGAGTCGAGAATCTCCATAGACCTCAGCTTAGGGGCGCCGGTCATCGACCCGCCGGGGAACGCCGCCCGGACGCAGTCGACGGCGGTGACGTTCGGACGTTTCTTGCCGCGGATCGTGCTGACCATCGTGTGGACGGTGGCGTACGATTCGATTTCCATGAGACGGGGCACGTGGACAGAGCCCGGGTCGCATACGCGGCCCAGGTCGTTCCGTAGGAGATCGACGATCATTAGGTTTTCGGCTTGGTCCTTCTCGCTGTAGAACAGAGTTAAGAGTCATTCGCAAAAAATATTGTGAATTGTTTTTCGGTTATTGTTTCAGATAATTACAAAAATCACCCCTGATGTTTGTGGTATTTACCAAAAAAAAAAAACAGCTAACTTCAAACATTACAGATAAGAAAAAGGAAAAAAAAAAGGGCCAACTTCATACATTACAAAAAAAACCCAGATGAAGTTCTGACCATCTATCAGAGAAAAAAGAACGAACCAATCTTATAGGATTCCCAAGAAATTCTTCAATTTCTTCCGGAAGCAGATGATTAATCATCGATAGATTGTTACGAGCCATACTTGGCATTCAGGTATCTACTTCAAAAGAAACTTGTTTAAAACTACCTATAGGTGGTAGGGGTCGGGTTATTGATGTGAGGTGAATCCAGAAAAGAGGAGGTTCTAGTTATAAGCCAGAAACGATTCGTGTATATATTTCACAGAAACGTAAAATCAAAGTAGGCGATAAAGTAGCTGGAATACACGGAAATAAAGGTATCATTTCAAAAAATTTGCCTAGACAAGATATGAGGTTTGATTTTGCTTACATTTTTTTTTCTCCGACCGTTAATTGACCTAGCAGAATTTGGGGTTATTTGTAATATTTAGAAAAGTTTAGAGGTCTAATTGTAAAAATATTTGATGATGTTACCGATTTCCGTTAACGGAAGGTGATTAATGTAAGACGGATGTAGCCTTGAGTTTTCGTGTGTGTGTTTTTTTTAAATAATTTAGCCAAACTTCAAGGGTATTTTCTGTAAATACCCCATATAGTTTTCTACATTCTGGATTGAAATCACATGAACAAAAAATACACCTTCAGTAGAGTTACAAATACCCCCTTCGACATATGTTTCCATTTTACAAACTGTACATACCGAGAGATTATTTGTAAAATAAACACAAATCTCAAGGGTGTATCTGTAATTTTAGAAGATATTTGGACTCTTTTGTAATTTTTACCTGTATTGTAATTGACGCTTGTTCAGTTCGTCCTCCTCTGGATTCGCCCCACGAGCTATGGTACCTTTAATCGGCTTCGCTTCTAAAACACCATTTTTATCCAACCGTAAGAACCTCTCGGGCGAAGAACAACAAATACACAAATTCTCTTTCGGAAAATTAAGCCACGCCGCATATGGGGCCGGATTTTTTCCGCGGAGATTCAAATAAAGTCCCAACGAATCGATTTCGCCAACACTTCTCGTCATTTGCGTCGTGAGACACAACTCGTAGCTTTCGCCGTTTCTTATAAATTCCTGACATTTTTCAATATCCGTGATGTATTGCTCCTTGGATTTCTCGGGTGCAAATCCTTTTCCAGAAGGTTTTTTGTTTGAAGATTTAGATGGTAAAGAAACGGGTTTTTTACTTGGCGGATAAAGTTTCATGTTCAGAAGCTTCTGCTCGATGTTGTCCATCCAGGGAGTTGTATTCGGGGTTTGATCGAGTATGGACATGACGTAAATATCTTCACAATGATGATCTATGACGACAAGATTGTCTGTGAAGAAAAGGCAAGCGTCGGGGGCACTCGACTTGTGGCGGTTCATTTGGGCCCCACATTCGACTTTGAGATCGTACCTGGATTCAAGGGATGAACCACCGAGATCAGGAAACGTGGAAACCTCATAAACTAATCTAAGCTACTCATTTGAAGTGAGAAAAAATAAATATGAATAAAATTACAAAAACTACTCCAGTTATCTTTTCTGTAGGTTATGTATTCACTTATGCTGCTTTCTTAATTGCATCTACATTTTTAAAATAAAAAATAACCCCTTAGGATATAACAAATACGCCATTTTATGAGAATATATTGTTAATGGCACCAATAATTTAAACGAGATTTCCAGTAAATTATTTTTACATAGCATGATACTTTTTAAACACAATAAATAAAAGCACTATTTTTTGGTCAAGATGTATCAAGTATTACTTAAAGCAATAAAAGTATTAAATTTATGTTTGAAATTATAGGTTTAAACGAAAAGCTTCTTTTTTTCGTCTCACGTCCGTCAGTCTAAAACCATGAGACCGTATTACCGGAGTCCTCAGTTATTTGTAACTGTTTTGTTTTTTTTTGGCTAAACCTCAAGGGTAGTTGTTGTAATTTACCCAATATAATACAAATAGATAACTAGATGTACCCGATGTAACCAATATAGCCACCATAGAAATCAAAAGGCAATCCTTCATAATCTGCTGCTTCGTAGCGAAATGACTGGAGCTCCTACAGCACGGAGACCAAAAAAAAAGTAAATTATAATATTCACACCAAAATAACAAATTACAGAGGGGAAAAAATAAATTAAAGTACATAAATGTCAAATTCTCAAGAATTACCTGATTCAAAAAGTCGAAAAATCCATCTTCCAAGTAATTAGTGGTAATATTACCATCAGCATCTTCAATCGATAGATGGCCACCATGATTAAATGCCATATCACTGCACATCAAGTTCTTCTTAGTAAACTAAACAGGATTAATATTATATATATCACATTAGATACCAAAAAAAAAACATATCCAATTTAATAGTGCATCTTGAAAGTAACTGCATATGACCATATTCCAACCTCTTGTCCAACAATTTAAATGTTACTTGTCTCCAGAGTGACCCTCCTTTACCCCCCATAAATGAAAAGCGAGCTCTGCTCTACAAATACCATATGATTCATAATCAGCAATTACATCAAACCCAACTGAATTCAGGAATTTAAGGGAAAAAATGCAGCTTTCAGATAGTGCAAAAGAAAATTAAATTATAAATGGTTTGGAATGATTAGAAATAAATATTTCAGATCATAATAGATGGCCTGCATTAGGCACCAGATCAGAAGTTTGATCCAAAAAAATAAAAAAATCCAACATATGACAATTGCAGAAATTGACTCCGTTTAAGAACCGGAGCAATAATTAGGTCAATATGATGAAATTAAACATGAAAAGATAATAATTCATTTTTATTTTTTTTAAAAGAAAAATAAACCATTTCGGTTGAGGAACTATCCAGCCAAAACGTGTTCTCAGCGTGATCATCTCCAAACAGCTCGCAAAATATCTTTTCTGACCCACCAACTTGGCTGACAGAACATTCAACTTTTCTCCATTTCAACTTCAAAAACTTTGTGTTTCTTGAATTGGATGCGTTCATTATGTTGCACAGACTGGTATTTTCAAATCCATTCGTCAAATGCTTACGTCTCGCGACATCTTGGAACAGTTGAGTTACATTAGGCACCTGCGTGCACGCTAAGTAAAGTTCACTGCTCAGAGTTACTGAAAGGAGCATATGCCACCATGGATATGGCTTTACTCCGATTACATATCATATTCCAACAAATTCTAACCGTTGAGTTAATTGCGCAAAATAGCCTTGTGGTTTAGTGAGTCTACATAAAACCCCAAATATCTTCCAATTACCAACGCCCCTTAATATTTGTTTCTAGGGATAATTACAATAAGTACCTTTGAGGTTTGACCTAATTACCAAGAAACCCAGCTAACTTTTAGAATTACAGAAAATAACCGAGGTTTGATTCAGTGTTAAAATTAAGGGGCTAACTGTAATATTTATTATATGAGAGGGGGGGTGCTTTTTTTTTGGTAATTAATAATTAACCCTTTGTTTCTATTATACAACTGCACCCTCAGTAATCAGTAGGGTGATATTTTTGAAGAAAATGCAAATCTCAAATAAGTGTTTGTAACAAATTAAGGGGGTATATGTAAGTTTGTAATACAATTGCTTTTTCAAAAATAATAATAATAAAAAAGATAGGTCAAAATTAAGGGTAGTTTTGGTAGTGATCGCTATTGTAATTTAGAGAATAAGGACAAATTTCACCACTAACGACACCCCAGCCCTGTCTGAATAACCCAAAAAAGAGACCCAAATAAAAATATAAATAAATATTATTTCTGAAGTAAATTACCAGAATAATGAACCTTCCTCTTGCTATCCGAGGACGATCTCAACCCAAACCAATAGTCCTTCGTGATCTCGGCAAAGTTTTTGAATATTTGCCTCCCATGACAAGTAGCAATGCTCTCCGGGTGAAACTGGACCCACAAAACAAACAATTTAATTTCAAAAAAAAAATCACAACAAAATTTATAAAACCTATAATTAGCAAAAAAAAAATATATATACATACTAACTTGCAAACCGTAATGAGGCCTACTGGAGTGCATAATTCCCATAAGAATATTCCCATTCTTCATCTCTTGTGACTTGGGACAATGCCGTTGCAGCCCATTCTCCGATTTTGCAGATAAGGAATTGGAAAAACTGTGGGACCCATCTTGTCTCTCAAAAGCACCATTGTAGGAATCGATGTTTTTTTCGATTCTGAAAGATGGGATTGTTTCAGATGAGGACGTCCAGGCTATAGGTATTAGTTCCCTACGAAGTGAAGTCGGGTCTATCACAAGAGAGTGATATCGAACCACCTGCATAAGGCCAAGTGTTAGCTACAGATTGTCATGTGGTCATATAAAACCAAATAAAGTGTAATTAATTTGAAATACTATTAATTTTTAAGCAAGGGGGCATAAGATTGACCTGACCTTAAATCCCGAATTTTGTCCAGATGGAATCCCGTTGAACAACCCACAATTGTTATGCTCAATATCACTGAAAGGACAAAAAAAGAGTTATGGCCACTAACGGACTAATTCATGGAAAATGGGTTTGTGATTAAATCTGATAATTAAATACGAACAAATTATTTTACCTCAGCCGCCCATGAATAGGTTCCGGAGCATGAATGACATGAGCGCCATGGACGTAACCTAAAGCCTGTAAACCATATCACTTGTTCATGTCAGATGAAAGTTGATGTACAAGTAAACTTATTGAAATATCAATAGCTCTAATGCTAGATTAATCAAATCAAAATGATTGTAATCAAGAAATCATACAAAGTAATTGAAACCATACTGCATCAATTAACTATACCTGGTGGCCAAGGCAAACACCTAAAATAGGGATGTCACTGCATTCAAGCAGCAGTCTAAGGCATATTCCTGAGATGCACAAATAAGTCAAATTTAAAGATTAAAATAATATAACTAAGTGTAACATCAAATAGAAGTTATTCACCCTATACTTACTGAAATCTTTTTCTTTCTTGAACTGTTAGTGCCAACAAATGCTTACCACATTTATGTTTTATTGATTATATTCAAAATTCAATCACTGGACCCTAAGAAATGGTTGAGTGAGTTTCAAGATATTTATAATTCCATATAAACGCAGTAGTCGAATAATACAACATAAAAAAAAAGCTCGAAATGCAAAATTTAGATCTAACCTATATCAGAAGGACACGTTGGAGACCCAGGACCAGGAGAGATCACAATATTGTCAAACGCCTTCTCTTCGTACAGGTAATAACAGACATCTTCCCAAGACCACTCGTCATTACGAATCACCACCGGAGGCACTGGTACAGTTTCAAGCCAAATAAAATAAAATAAAATAAAAAGTACATCAAATTATACCTTTCATAGCTTATCAGTTATCTAATTGATTAATGACATATTGCAAAAGATATCCACCATGACTGGGAAAAAAATATTTTAAAAAATAAGTAATCTGCTGCTTCTTTTTTGACCCCAATTTAATTTTACATTTGTCCAACTAAACAGGTCTTCAATTAACCAATTTCACCAAACTGTAACTAGAAACCAAGAGTAAATTTAGAAGACAAACCTTTATATAATACTTTGAGCCGTAAAAACAGAAAAATATAACCAACTTACAAGTTAGAAAATGCATTATCTACTAAGGCAGATGATAATGTAAGAATCAAACATCTGTGAAACGGTTGTTAGGTCCAAAGTTCTTGTGACAAGCAAAGTTCAATTTGTTTCATAAAATGAGAGCTCAAGCTAAACACATGCCACAAATCACCATTTCATTGTCATACCTCCCACTATTTTCAAAAAAAGAAAAAAACTCCTCTATCCCAAAAAGATAGGCCACGTTACTATTTCGGGTGTCCCAAAAGATAGGCTTGTTACTACATGTAGTACTTAGTTACTTTTTCATTTCCATACATACCCCTTTTAGTATATTAAACTCACACTATTCCATTCACCTAGATTAACTTTTACGGAACCCGAGTGGACAACGGATAAAGAATTAATTAACAATATGGTCATAGATGAAAAGGCAATACTTCAACTATATTAACCAACATTTTCTTAAAATGAGTGAAATAACCGTAAGCCTATATTATTCGGACAGATAGAGTAAATAATAAATAAAAAAACAACCCCATCCTATTACTTTCAATAGTACTTATCACATTTTAGAATTACTTCCTCAGTCTCATTCTATCTGTCGTAACCAATTAAGAATGGCATTTAATGTTATAGTTATGGTTATCAAATGACGATTTACCCCTTATTAAAAAAAGACTAAAAATAGTAAATTAAGAGATGGGTAAAAAAAATGCATTTCATTCTTCTTGATAATGTAAAAGTGACAGATAGAATGGGATAAATTATTTTTCCAAATCCGACAGATAGAACAGGAAGGAGAGAGTAGAACATTTCTATACCAATATCCTAACACATAATTCCCTCAGTAATTTTGATCTGGTCCTTTTACACAGATCAACATTTCAACTGACTGAGAGTTATTCCTACATTCAAAACTTATCAAAATAGACACTCGGATAAAATCATACTGACTGTAAGTAATATATACACAGTTAAAATATTCTCGGAAAACTACTTAAGCTATTATAAACACAACAAAGCATCTGAGATGGTAAACAGTATCAGCTCATTGATGATATCACATTAAGAGCTCATTCCTTTGAATTTAAGTGTAAAAAAAAAACTCATCATGCTATACGAGATATAGAAAGATCTAATTCTATCTAAAATCGGGAAGCTCATCAAAATCATCACAAATAATTAATAATAAGACCGAAAGTCGAGATAGAAACCTTACATCCATTAATGACAGATAGCTCCTGGTAAATATTATACGTGTAGCTATCGTAATTGTCGATCAACAACGTTCGGACAAATTCCAACTTCAAAGGTGGCTCATGGAGCTTTTTATTTACTATAAATGACCCTTCTAATTGCCCCGGGACTAAATGGCACGAAACAAATGTCTTTCTCACAATCCCACAATGTCTGTTTTTCCTGTTCAAGTCACTGAGTCTACTGAAAGCTTTTGGAACAAGAGATTTCAAACTCTTGTTCTGGCAAATGCTCTCTAAACAAGAAAATGAAATCTCAGTTGAAGAAGAACACAGAGTAAAACCCATTATCCAAAGGTTAATTTTGTCTCTTCTTCAACTGAGCAAGACAAGATTTAAAAAAAAAAAAAAACAATAATTTTTCCCACAATTCAATAAGTGAGCAGTCCCCCTGCAAAACAAGAGCCGAGAATAAAAATAAATAGCATCAAAACAATTTATTTATTCAAAACTAACCAAATTGATAAAATGGGTCTACACTAAAACAAGCAAAAATGGATAGAAATATTTAAATCGAATTGGGTTTAGAATAAAAACATATAAAATGATGTGGGTTTGTGAAAAATGAACAGATCCGATAGTTCATTAAAAAAATAACCAAAAAATAGAATGAACAGATCCTCAACATTATGCAAAAATAAAAAATAAATGAAAAATGAAAAAACTGTACCTGCGAAAGGAAAAGGGAGTATCAAGATTCTATTTATTTTCCTATTTTTAAGCTCAAATTTTCAGTTTTTGAGGGGATGAGGCATTGTTTGCAGCCACCTCTTTTTTTGAAGACAAGAGTCGGCGGGTATTTATTTAATATATGTGTCTTCGTGAAATAAATTAGTTAAATACCAGAAAAAAGGAATAAAGGGTAATTTGGTCATAATAAGACATCCTTCCAGCCAATGGTTACCGTCATACACCCACCACCAATTTACCTACAATCGTTTAGAATATAGGGCCATAGTGGTTGGTCAGATTGGATTTTGGGCCATTTGGGCACATTTTTGCTTTTCACAAAAGTAAGCTAATTAAGGGGAAGGAATTTAAAATTGGGAAAATTCTCGATTAGTACCAAATCAAAAATTTTATTTACCGTTTAGTTAATTTAAAATATTTTATTTTATTAGGGTCATTTAATTTTATTAATTAATAAATTATAAATAGGAATCGGCTGTATTGCCCCTAAATAAACTCTCGTTAGCTTTCTCTTAACTGAATTGCGTGAAAACAATAAATTCCAAAACATGAACATCACACTTTTCCAACAAATTCAAACTGCGATACTAAAATCGTGTGAATTGTAATGGGAAAATTGTACGAATTGTAATGGCGTTCGAAACTAATCAAATACATCTGAAATTCTCATGTTTATTAGTATGAGATTCGCAAATACCGTTAAATTAGAATTAAATTCTCATGTTTATTAGTATGAAATTCGCAAATATCGTTAAATTAGTATGAAATTCTAAATTTTATTAGTATGAAATTCTAAAGAATTTTATTAAGTATGAAATTATAAAGGAAAATATGAAATTCTAAAGGAAAATATGAAATTCGAACTGCTCCGATTCTATAAATGGTGTGAATTATGTTTATTAGTATGAAATTTCTAAAGGAAAGTATGAAATTCACAAATCCCGTTAAATTAGTATGAAATTCTAAAAAATTCGAACTACTACGATTATATAAATTGTGTGAATTGCGATTCTACAAATTGCGTGAATTGTATTCTGAAATTGTGTGAATCGTAAACACGTGTTGAACTATACATTGTGCACATAATTTTTGCGTGAAATTAGAGATTCGTAGAAGATGGTTGTATTAATTTAGATCGGGTAAATTTGTAATATATGTATAGAAGTTAAATATAGAAAACATATGAAAAATCACTTCCCTTTGAAATTTTATATAATCCTAATTGATTATTAAGTTTTCCTGAACTCTATATAGAATAAGACTATATTAGATTACCTTTATTAATCAATTTTTTAAATATCAAGAGTGGAATTTTTCCAACTTAGTGTATAATTGTAAGATCGCCAAAAATATCGCACAAAATCTCGCAAAAAAAAAAAATCAAAATCAATACATTGTTTATAATTTGATATAGTTTCTTCTTTTTTTTTCCCAATAATATTGCTTTCCACCTTGTTGTTTTGAGTAGTTGTGGATTATCAAATTACTTGTCGGGTTCGGGTGGTTATATATTTTTGATATTTTGTTTAACTTTTTTAATGTTTAGCTTTTCGCTTTAATTGAATTAGGGTACCCGCGGAGATGGTAAAGCAAACTAGAAAAAACAAGTAAAAATATCAAAAAATTTGTTTGTAATTTTTCTACATTTGGTTGAAGTAGTTGTTTTTCTTTTCTTTTTCTTTCTTTTTATCTTTTTTTTTTTTAATTGTAGTTTGGAATTCTTGAATTTTTCTTTAGCAAATTATGTTGTATTCATAACTAAATTATTGGATTTTGCCATTGTAGTAGTGTAGCTTGGATTTATTACTAATTATTCTAAGCTATAATTTAGAAAACATTGGTATCAATGGTATTTCTACTTTTTTTTCATACTGCATTTTGTTTAGCAATTTGAAAATTATGTATGGGAGTTGCTCGATTTTGTGGAAAGTTTGTAAATTTTTTTACTTTTATTTGAAGTAGTTGTTCATTTTTCTTAGTATATTGTATTTTTGTAATTTTTGAATTGTCCAATAGCAAGTTATGCAATATTTATGATTAATTTATTGGATTTTGCTATTGTGGCAGTGTAGTTTCAAATTATTATTAATTACTCCAAGTTATAAGTTAGTACGTATTTGAATTATGTTGGAATAGTTACAATAATTCGAGCAGGGCTGTAAAAGAAATCAATAAAACTGAAAAAAGAAAAGAAAACAAGAAAACAGAATCTTCGAAATGAAAGTCGAGTCGAGTGGTCACTCTTTCCGCAAAACGAATTTGCCCCGTTAGTGCCCTTCGGTTTTGGCAAATCGATCCCAAAGATAAAACGACTTCGGCCCTGATATTACAGCACCGTAAGTATCAGGGCTCCGGCGAACTGAAAGAAAATGAACTGAGCTACGAAATGAAATGCAGAATATGAGTATACTATGCAATTGATGTTCGATGTTCCAGATGTTCAGGTGTATGGAAAGTGATTCAAATGCAGGAGTCTCACTTCCTTTTATAGGGGTTCGTTTCAGGGGTTACAACTGCCAGTTAATGACGTCCTTAAAGCCGTCATAAAGTCATTCAAACCAGCAGCAATGGTCAGCATGAACCTGGACTGGTTCAGCGTGCAAATACATTGCATGTTTGAATTCAAATGTTTGGAAACGTCTGAACGGTCAGGTGCCAGCCGTTACGTAACGGTCAGGAGTTAACAGGTGCGTGAAGGTTCAAAAAAGAAACCAGAGTTGAGCCAGAACCCGAACCCCACACGGACCACCTCAATCGGACCAGCCAATTCGGACCAATTGCCCAAAGACCCAAAACCCAAGA
>BMAC01000053.1:774499-788285 GCA_014905375.1 Phtheirospermum japonicum
TCACTTCTCGCTTACATAGGTGATTCTTCAAATCAGCATTATGTCATACTCAAGTCAAAGACCTGCACAAGAATCATTAAAAATCAGAGATTTATCCTCACCACAAGACAGATTAGAAACTCTACTTTTGCCGTTAAGGAATAGGGTCGTAGAGTTTTACTTACCCAGACTTTTATAGTTTGGTTTTCCCATTGTACCAAGTTTGTGGGATCTCCACTCATCATGGTTGGGTTTCCACTACAATCATCTTTAAGTTGTGGATTTCACTCCCATTCCTTCAAGTAACTTGTACATCTGATCTCGAGCAATGTTCTTAGTGAATGGATCCGCTAGATTATCTATCGACCTTACGTAGTCAACTGAGATAATCCCACTCGATAACAGATGTCTTACGGTGTTATGTCTCCGACGAATATGTCGAGACTTACCGTTATACAAACCACTTCTTGCCCTTCCAATAGCAGCTTGACTATCAAAGTGAAGTATAACCGGCGGCACGGGTTTCTCCCAACGTGGAATATCTTCTAAAAAGTTACGAAGCCATTCTGCTTCTTCGCCTGCTTTGTCCAAAGCGAAAAACTCAGATTCCATGGTGGATCGGGCTATACATGTCTGTTTAGTGGATCTCCAAGAAACAGCTCCTCCCCCTATTACAAACACATATCCACTTGTAGACAAAGAGTCCTTTGTGTCAGATATCCAGTTTGCATCACAGTATCCTTCAAGTACCCTGGGGTGTCTACCATAGTGTAGCCCAAAGTTCAAAGTATACTTTAAGTATCTCAAAACCCTCACAAGCGCTTTCCAATGTTCTCTACTCGGATTACTTGTATATCGACTTAGTTTGTTTACCGAGCAAGTTAGATCAAGTCTTGTACAATTAGAGATGTACATCAAACATCCAATGATCCTAGCATAGTCCTTCTGAGCAACAGGGTCACCTCTGTTCTTACTTAGGTGAACGTCGAGTTCCATAGGTGTCTTAACTGGAAGACTATCGTGTGCATTGAATTTCTTGATCACTTTCTCAATGTAATGAGATTGTGATAAGACAATTCCATCTGGAGTTCTTATGATTCTTATGCCAAGAATAGTGTCAGCAACTCCCATATCCTTCATGTCAAAATTTCTTTTTAGCATGAGTTTCGTCTCGTTAATCACTTGTAGGTTGCTACCCATGATTAACATATCATCTACATAAAGACATACTATAACAAATCTGTCATTAGTATTCTTAATGTATACAAATTTGTCGCACTCGTTTATCTTGAACCCATTTGACATCATTACTTCGTCAAATTTCAAGTGCCATTGTAAAGGTGCTTGTTTCAAGCCATACAAAGACTTAACAAGTTTGCACACCTTTCTTTCTTGTCCAGATTTTGCAAAACCTTCAAGTTGTTCCATATAAATTTCCTCTTCTAAATCGCCATTTAGAAAAGCTGTTTTCACATCCATTTGGTGAATCTCAAGATTGTACAAAGCAGCAATCGCTAGAAGCACCCAAATAGAGGTAATTCTCGCCATAGGAGAGTATGTGTCAAAGAAATCATATCCCTCCTTCTGGAGAAAACCTTTCACAACCAAACGAGATTTATACTTATCGATTGATCCATCAGCTCTGAATTTTCATTTCAGAATCCATTTACTTCCTAAAGGTTTACAACCTTCAGGTAAATCAGTCAGAATCCACGTATGGTTCTGCATGATCGAATCGATCTCGCTCTGTACAGCTTCCTTCCAAAATGAACTATCAGTCCGTGAGAAAACTTCTTTTAGTGAATTTGGTTCTTCATCCAAGAGAAAAACCACATAGTCAGGACCAAAGTCCTTAGCAACTTTAGCTCGAGTGCTCCGTATAGGAGTTAGAGCTTCGAGTTCTGAACCGGGCCGTTTGCGAGACTTAGGTTCAACCCCCACAAGTTCGTGACTTGTAGTTCCTTCTGTATTGCTAGTGTTTGAACTGGAAGCAACTTTATCCTTACAAGGATATATGTCTTCAAAGAATATCGCATTCCTTGATTCAATAGTGGTTCCGACATTCATGTCCGGAACATCCGACCTATGGATTATAAATCGATAGGCGCTGCTATTCAGTGCATAATCAATAAAAATACAATCAACCATTTTGGGTCCGATTGTCACTTGTTTCGGTAGAGGCACTTCTACCTTCTCTAAACACCCCCACACTTTGAGGTATTTGTAAGAAGGTTTCCTTCCTTTCCACAACTCGTAGGGAGTTTCGTCCCTACCTTTAATCGAAACTTTATTGAGGATATAATTAGCCGTTAAAACAGATTCCCCCCACATGTTCTGAGGTAACCCAGAACTAATCAACAACGCATTCGTCATCTCTTTCAAAGTACGATTCTTGCGTTCTGCAACTCCGTTAGATTGAGGTGCATACGGAGCTGTAGTTTGATGAATTATGCCACTTTCGTTGCACAATTCCTCAAACGGAGCTACGTATTCCCCTCCTCTATCGCTTCGGATAGATTTGACTTTGCAGTTAAGTTGATTTTCGATTTCATTTTTGAAGTTCTTGAAAGCTTCAATAGCCTCATCTTTACCTCTCAAAAGATAAAGGTAACAGTACCTTGTGCAATTGTCAATAAAAGTAATGAAATACTTTTTGCCACCTCTAGTTTGTACAAACTTTAAATCACATATATCCGTGTGAATTAATTCTAAAGGTGTCGTGCTCATTTCTACCTATTTAAATGGTAATTTAGTCATTTTTGCTTCTACACAAATTTGACACTTACTTTTATTAACAAATTCATTTACCTTAAGTAAATTGAGATTTGACAAACGTTTTATTGCATTTAGATTAACGTGGCCTAATTTACAATACCATAAACTAGAGCACTCAGTCAAGTAAGAGGAATTAGAAGCAATTTTATTAATGACTTATATTGGGCGTATAACCATTACACTTAATTTGAACAAACCATCTGTAAGGTAACCCTTACATAGAGGTGTCCCAAACTTAGACAATATAAACTTATTAGTCTCAAATACAAGTCTAAAGCCATGACTAACTAGTATTGAACCAGAGACTAAGTTCTTCCGGATGTCCGGAACGTGCAGCACCTCATTCAGAGTGATCTCCTTGTCGGAAGTCATTTTGAGGATAACCTTACCAGTACCAGCAACTTCCAAAGAAGCTTTATTTCCCATGTTCAACTTCCTTCCCTCACAAGGAAGGTATTTGGAGAACAAGCTCCGATCAGCACACACATGGGCGGTTGCAGCAGTGTCGATGAACCATTGACCACGGTTCTCGATCATGTTAGCTTCTTCAGTGGTAACCGCAATGAGGTCATCACTAGTCAGCTCCCTCTCGGCTAGTTGGGCACTCGGCTTGGCCTTCTTCTGCTTTGCCCTGCGCAGTTCTTAGACAAGTGCCCAGGATAACCGCAATTGTAACAATTGCCTTCGAACTTCTTAGAGTTACCCGGACGCGGCCTCTTCTTCGAGTTGTCTCCTCGTTCAAGCAGGTTCACTCGAGGTTCATCCAAATTTTTCGAATTCTTGTACTGAACTCGAACTTCGGACTCAATTCGTACCTTCCGGATAAAATCTTCAAGAGACATCGCCTTTCGTTTGTGATTTAGGTACATTTTGAAGTCTTTCCAGTTCGGTGGAAGCTTGTCAATCATGGCAGCAGCCGTGAAAGCATCCGGAAGTATCATCCCTTCGGCGTAGACATCATTCACCAGCATTTGGAACTTTTGAACTTGTTCCATAACCGGGCGAGAATCAATCATCTTGTAGTCCACGAAGTTTGTGACTACAAATTTCCTAGTTCCAGCCTCGTCGGAACTGTATTTCTTCTCAAGTGCCTCCCAAATTTTCTTGGAGGTCTTTACATCCGAGTACACGTTACTCAGACTATGTTCTAGGCTACTCAAGAGAAAGCCTTTACACAAATAGTCCCCATTGTGCCAATTATCGTAGGCAGCGTGAACATGAAAACTAGTCTCGTCCTTGTCCGGAGTAGGTGGTTCGTCTTCCTTCACGAGTTGCCACCTCTTGAAGCCTTCTCCATTGAATTTTGGAGGCTTCTCCGCCGCCGCGGGCATGATCCTTGAGGAGTGCACCAGCGCGTTCATCGTTGGTACAAAAGTCCCCATCGAATCCGTTGAATGGGTATTCAAAATAGTTGAATCTGTTTGGGGAGCAGTTGCAAACAAACTTGGAACCGAAGTTCCCGTCATCCCAATGGGATGGGTCACAGCCAGAGCTGACATAGTTTAGACCGAAGTCCCTATCCCAAAAGGGATCGTTCCAGCAGCCGAAGTTGTGGATGAGTTCGACTGGGTCATGCGCTTCGTCAGCGTCTCGAGTAAGAAGTCGAGGGTTCCTGGGTTGAGAATGATCTCAGCTTGAGTAGTGTTCATGTTTGGCGAAGTTACGCTAATTGTTGAAGTGATCGTGACTGCAGGGGCAGTGGTCGTCGCTGAAGTAGTGGAGGTGATAGCCGGAATAGTCGAGGTTGTCGGAGTGCTGGAGGTTGACATCTTCCCAGTAGTGATTACAAATTATAGAAAATTAAAAATTACAAATAAAAAATTCGTTTTGCCATTGTTGCAATAGTTACAATAATTCGAGTAGGGCTGTAAAAGAAATCACTAAAACTGGAAAAAGAAAAGAAAAGAAAAGAAGAAAACAGAATCTTCGAAATGAAAGTCGAGTCGAGTGGTCACTCTTTCCGCAAAACGAATTTGCCCCGTTAGTGCCCTTCGGTTTTGACAAATCGTTCCCAAAGATAAAACGATTTCGTCCCTGATATTACAGCACCGTAAGTATCAGGGCTCCGGCGAACTGAAAGAAAAAAATGAGTATACTATGCAATTGATGTTCCAGGTGTTCAGGTGTATGGAAAGTGATTCAAATGCAGGAGTCTCACTTCCTTTTATAGGGGTTCGTTTCAGGGGTTACAGCTGTCAGTTAATGACGTCCTTAAAGCCGTCATAAAGTCATTCACACGGATCAACTCAATCGGACCAGCCAATTCGGACCAATTGCCCAAGTCCCAGGATCAAGGTCCGGGTCCGGGTCCGGGCTCGGGCTCGGGCTCGGATCCGCACGGCTTCGCCGAAGGCGGATTGGCGAACCCAAGTCCAAGAGCCCGCGTGAGCTTTGTTTTCACAAAGCCCACAACACTCTCTGGCCCACTTGATGTACATTAAAGAAATGTAATCATTTTTAAACTCCTTTCCACATTGACTAACTTTCAATGTGGGATAACCGATAAAGCAATAAATCAAACTGTGCAACTTCCAAGTATCATTTCTCACTCACCAATAAATGGATTTGAGAAATTCAAAAGGCTATAATTATCTACACGACGCGTAGAACGAGCCTATACAATTCGTTAACACAAAATTTCATTGTTCCATTTAATTAGAATAAATCCAATTTACAACAAATTATTGGTATTTCTCCTTTTTTTTTCAAGCTGAATTTCGTTTAGCAATTTGGAGTTGTGTATGTGATTGCTTAATTTCGTGGAAAACTTATAAATATTTTACTTTTCTTTGAAAGTAGTAGTGCATTATTCTTAGTATTTTGTAGTTTGTATTTTTATTTTCCTATAGCAAAGTATGCTATATTTATGACGAAATTCTTGGATTTTGGTGTTGTGGCATTGTAGTTAGGAATCAATATTAATTATTCCAAGTTATACTTTAGTAATATTAGAATCTATGATCTTCCTACTATTTGTTATTGCTCTTTTGGGAGTGTATTTTGCCCTTGTGGGAGTGTAGCAAATTATGTGATTAATTATTGATGTTGTGGTAGTGTATTTTGCTCTAGCTCAATTGGGAGTGTAGCAAATTTTGTGACTAATGTTTTAAAGTAGCTGTGATTATGCTTGAAGTAGTTGTGTACTTTAAGTGAGCTTTTGTTTTTATTTTTTTTAATATAGATTAGGTAATTTAACAGATGCAAGAGTATTTGAACGTGAAGTTTAAGGAGACTGGTCATAGTAATATGTATTTTCCTCAGGTGAGGTTAATTCATTGCTGAACCAGTTAATTTGATTTATAGTAATGATTAAATAGCCATTTATATTTGTTGTGTAGTGCATTTGGAGAGATAATGTTAAGGAAATGACTACGGTGCCGTAAAGGCACCATACCTCCAGCCCCCCTGCATTTACATCCATTGATCTTACCATTATCCATAACCAACTTTGGATCTAATGGTTTTGATTAAGTGGGGAATGGTACCTTCACGGCACCGTAGACGTCCCCTAATGTTAAATATAAATTAGGAGGTGTTACATTTTTCTCAGCTCTTCAGATATGCTTGAAATGAATTTCTAGAACTCAATGCAATGACTTGTGAAATATTTTTATTAATTAAACAATTTGTATGACCAACTCTTGATTATGACTGCAGATTATACCTTACTCATTCATTGAGAAAGAAGCTAGCCACGTAGAGGGTTTTATTCCATAATTTATGGATTTTCCTATAGCAAATTATGCAATATTTTTTCTGTTTTTTTTTTTTTTTTGGTTTGTTTGTTTGTTTTTGAACTAAATTTCTTACCCGGTTAGGTTTGGAATTGTGTATGGGGTTTGCTAAATTTTGTGGATAGTTTGGATTTTATTTTTTGTTTACTTTGATTGAAGTAGTTGTGCTTTTTTTTTTTTTAAGTTGAGAATTCATGAATTTTCTTTTAGCAAGTTATATTATATTTATGACTAAGTTCTTAGATTATGCTCTCCTTGGAGTGTAATTTGGAATTATTACTAATCATTTCAAGTTATAATTTAGTGATATTGGAATTTATGGTATTTTCTTCTCTCTTTTTTTCCGAACTCGGATGCTTATTCAATTTGGAATCTATGAAATTTTGTTTGGCTGTACAAAGAGTTAATGTGCCCAAATTGATGGATTTTGCTAGGTTACCATAGTAGTGTGTAATTGTTTTTATGAAAGTTGAAATTTAATGGAGCAGTATGTTTTTAGTTGGAATTTCATGTTATCTCATGCGTGATTAAACTCCATACTATTTCACAGTAATATGGCTTGAAAATTATGAATTTGTGATCACAATCTTGTTATTTGCGATTGTTGTAGAATTGATCAAGTGCAGTGGTTATATAAAAGTCATGACGACTTGCAATGAAATTATGAGATTATATAGTTTGTTTGTATGTAAATTAATTCTCACATTCAATGAGATAACATTGACTACTCTAGTTCAATACTAATTAATACTTAGCTAGTTGTCCATAAATTTCATGCTACAAGACATTGAACATATAAAGTACACATTTCATATTGATTGACTGAAGTCCAGATTACTTGTTTAAATTCAATATTATATTAATTAAATTGCACACTACTTTGCAAAATCTAAAAAACCCTATACTACTCTGCAAAATCTCGAAAGGTACGTACAAAAACTAAATAATTACATATTATTTTGCAAAATCTCGAAAAATACATAATACTCTGCAAGATCTTAAAAAGTACACACTACTTTACAAAATTCAAAATAATAAGATATACTTAATAAAACTTGCATATCCCTTTCCAAAATCTTGAAAAGTATTTCCAAAAATATTGAAAATTACATAGTATTTGAAACTCATTACACAAGAATATCGCAGGCTACACAAGAAACCTAGTCCACAATAAAAAAAAAAAAAATACTACTTTTCAAAATACATGGAGAAACTGAGAAAAGTAAAAAGAAGAGCGGTGACAACACTCGCTTGTCATAATGACAACCCATTTAACCAGCGAATAACGAATGGAGGATTCACAAGAAACTCGATCCACAAGCCGAAGACCCATAAAAAAAACCCATAAGAACCACCACCATTCAGACAAACACGTCACCCTCACTGGCGAAATAATCCTAGAAGCCCGTGTCCGGAAACTGAGCCAATCCCGATTCAACATTCGAAACACTCCCAACCTTACCCAGATGTGAATCGAGTTTAGAAACCTGAACCCAACCCGACAACTCCAGTTGAACATAAACGAGAAGAACGAAAATAGAAGAAGAGGAAATGGAGGAAGATGTTGCTATGTAACGCGCGCCCCTAAACCGCCGTTAGCCTCCACCGATAACCTCGCGTGCAAGTCGTCACTACACCCATTGGCGGTGTTATATCATAAACAACACCCAAGCCACCACCCTTTGACGTCGACGATAGTCGTTGCCTCACCACTGTTTTCACTACTTACTCCACCGCTGTGCGTACCACCAGTACTCGACGTGTGTCCGTGTGAGTGGAGCCGACGAGGAAGGGGATAAACAATGTGAAATTGCATATTGGGAATTAAGATTGCGACAGATTAATGGAAAAATGATTACTGAGTTCTGAACTAGGGGTATATATATATAACGAAAAGATCTCTATCACATGTGTCTACCTAGAAAGCTTTGGGTTAACATGTAATTTTATAATGGTTCGAACGCTTACTTGACGATTTTGGAGGTTCGAAATCTTACCAAAATTAATATTAATTATAAGAGTAGGAATTCGAAACAATATTATAATATATTAGAAGTTCTATATTTTTAGGAATAAGATATTTTTAGAAATAATTATTATATTACAAACTTATTATAATAGATTAGAACTTCCATAATTTTAGAAATTATTACATACGTACTTATTATAAAATATTAGAAACATATTTAGAAAATTATTACTTATTACAACAAATTTACTTTAATATATTAATAATTATAGTAATTAGTAAATAGATTAGAAATGTATAAGGCATGATTAGAATACACCATTTGATATTTTTTTATTTTAGATTTAAAACTTTTTAATTATCAAAAATATTTTTTATATTTATCTTTTATATAAAATCTGTATAATACACGGGTGTTAAACTTGTGTGTGTATTTATATATTGGTATTCTTTGACATACACATAACTTGATTAATTAATTGGCCAGAACAATCACTTAAAACTTCGAGCTTGCACTAAACGTAAAGAAGAAAAAAGGTTTCCTTACTTTGTTTAATAACATTTTAATATTAATCTTTTCTTTAACTTTGTGCGTATATACTTATATAATAAACGAAAAGATTCATATTATACGTGTTTATCTAGTAAATTCTGGGCTAACGTGTAATACTTTAGTGGTTTGTATGTACTTGGCAAATTTTGTAGGTTTGGCGACTTACTAAAATATAGAAATTAATATCTACCTAATTTAATATATTTTGTCTAATTTAATATTTTTTATTTATTATATTTTACATAGTTAATGATTTTATTTTATTATATTTTGTCTAATCCAATATTTCTATTTATTTATTCTAATATAAGAATACAAAAGTCATATACTGTTAGAAAAAAATCTAAATCGGTTATCTTAATTAAAAGATAAATTACTTGTGAGATAATGTTAATTAAAAAAAACTTAATTATAAAACAATCTAAATCAGTTATACTTGTAATAAAAGTTAAAATATTTTTATTCTTAGAATTTCAAATATAAATATAATTAAATTATGAGTTGTTTACAAAAGTCCAAGTATGTAACTAGTATTAACAAATTTATTCTAAATATAATATAATATAAAATTATATAATAATAATTAATTAATATCTATTAGACACTGGTGCAACGTGACACATGTTAAAAAATGACATATTTCTAATTTTTCTAGGCATGCAACTAAAAAGTATTAACGAATTTAGTTTAAACATAAAATTTAAACATATTTAATAATTATTAATAGATAGAGATTAAAAATGGGTTGAGAATGTGATAGCCTTTGAATTTTCATAAGTAGGTAAATAAAATTATTAACGAATTTAATTTAAATATTACAATATAAATTATAAAATAATAAAAAGTCAATAGTAATTAGATATCGGTACAATGCACGCATTGAAAATACGATATGTTTTTAATTTTTTTTTAATTTAAAAACTGTGTAATTATTGCAAATATATTTTATATATATCTTTGATAAACTTGTGTAACACGTTCCGTATTAAACTTAGTGTACACACACATATAAAATATCCCCTATACTTAATTTTACACTATAATTGTGCTCACCAAACTAGAAATAACTGGACAGTACATTAGTAAAATTTTGAACTTCTTTTATTTAAAAAAAAAAGAAAAATGGTTAGTCAAAAGATCAAACTAGACTATATGGAAGTGTACTGAGCGTGCGTTTATTTAAAAATGGTGTGATAAAATAAGATTGTGTGTATAGTGTCGAAGTGTGTGTCATTATGCATTTGTTTTCATCATTAGAGTACCTCAAATGGTTATAAGAGAGCCTCTACAGTGCACCTATGAGTATCATTCCCCCACTTTATTCTCCACCCATAAATGTTAATATTTAATAATGACCATTGGATTGGATGTAATATCACAACATTAATATATGGACTATAATAGACAAGTTTCATCACAATTCTTTATAATGTGTAAATTTATAATTATATAAATTTGAAAGTATTATTAATTTATAAATTAAACAAAATTTATGTTTAAATATTTTTTCATATTTTAGTTATTTTAATGTGATGATTTTTTAAACTAATTTGATGTTTAATTTTATTAATGACTTATAATGTTAAACAACTTAATTTTTTATACTTTAGTTTTTATTAATGCAAAATAAAATTGCTAGTATTTTTTTTGGCTAATGAGAAAATTTATATCAAATACTATTACGGGGTAGAAATAAAAATATATCCGTTGAGAAATAACCAGCTAATTATTTATTTTGTTATTTTATTTTATTTTCTCGATCTTTTCTACTAAAATAACAGTTAATAAAAAAAATTCTTTAATAAAATAATAAATAATTTCTTAAATATAATAGCAGTTATTTTTAACATGTCAGTTACCAACAATTTGGGGAATAACTGGTGCGCATGTAAGTGATGATGTGACAATATATTATTGGTTAAAAGATTGAGGGTATGATACCCACAAAAATGGTTTAAATGTACCGTAGCATTTTCCTATATTACTACTAGTTTAACGATAGTGTGTTACACGAAATTAATAAAAGTAAATATAAATTTTTTTAATTATTATAGAATTTTTAAATGTAAAAATAAGAAAAGTTCAAAAGATATCGTATTTTCACCTCGTATTTTCTACAAATGATTAGTTACTATTTATTAACTATTATTCTTTATTTTAATATTTAAATTAAAATCATTAATAATTTCATATTTACATAACTAAATAAACTAAAAAACTTGTTAAATGTTCAACCCGCATCTAATTTAATTAATTAATTATTATTAAATATTTTAATATTTTAATTAAATTCTATAATAATTCTTAGTTACATACTTAAAAAGATTCAGATGATGTTATATTCTCAAAATGTGTTGTATTGTACTGGTGTCTAATTAATATTTATTAATTATTATTATCACATAAATTTATATTTTTACATTTGAATTGTATTCTTTAATAATATTTAGTTTCATACTTGAATTATTGAAGTAACCCGTCATTTAATTATATTATATATTTTAACTTTTATTCTCAATACAATGTATTTAGATTATTAATAAATAATTAAAAAAATTTTGTAATTAACATAATCTTATAAGTAAATTTTCTTTTAATTAAGATAAGTATTTGAATTTTTTTACTATATATGATTTCTTATATATTTATATTAGAAGAATAAAGAAGGTATTGAATTAGATAAAATATAATCAAAGAAAAATATTAAATTAAAAAAATATATAATAAAAAAATAAAATATTAAGTTAGACAAAATATAATAAAAGGAAATATAATAAATTAAGTAATATTAGAATTCTTATATTTAGGAAGTATCCAAATCTCCAAAATTCGCCAAGTAAGCATTCAAACCATAAGAAAATTACGCGTCAACCCGATGCTTTCTAAGCAGATAAGTATGATAGAAATCTTTTCGTTTATAATATTGATATTTGTACTAATTTGGAAAAAATAAATTGATGTTTTATAAGAGAAAAGTTTATTCAATTCATCAAATTTTAAGTTAATTGTAGACTTTGTTAAGAATAATGCGTAAATTTTGATATTACATTTGAAAATGTCAATTATTTAATGTAGTATATCATTTTTCTTTTTACCATATATTAAAATTTTTACTTTCAACATGTTGAACTGGATAAATATAATTCCAGTGAGCCATTTCAGCTAAAATTACACTTAAGCCCAATTTGGGCCAATTTTGTAAAATCGGAAGTATGCCTATCTAGTTTGGGCTGTTTCGAATAAGAGAGTATTATACAGTCCGAGTTTGAGTTTTACTCTTGGGCTTGTTTCAAGTTTAATGGCCCAAGTCGCCTGCCATCTTAAGTTGTGCTAAAATAATGCACGCTTTCCTACTCTCAAGTCTCTAATTTTGTCATAATCAACATTGGAGGATGATATATCAAACTTAGGTTTCTGAATTGTTTTTTGTCTTGGTAAATATATTCAAGATTTATTTAGTTTTACTTAGAGGATGAGTTATAGTTTTCGACTAATGGGATCAGAAACTTGGGCCATCAACAGTTGGGATAGTACCACCTTAAACCTCCATTTTAAATCGGTTCGAACCTACAAACCACCGGGGATGATCCTGTCGTAGAAGCTCTGACGATTAAGTAAAAATAACATATTATATGATGAGAGCAAAATAGAAAAATAACAATAGAAATTATTTAGCTTAGAGTTTATAATGAGGCTTATAGATTTTAGGTGACGTATTCTCCAATAATTAGGGTTTCCATCTCTTACGCACTAAATTCATACTAAATAAGGAGATTAAAACCAATTAGGATTCTTATTTTCTTATCCATCGAATTCAAATAATTATCCCAGTAGAGAGGATATGGTTTTAAAAATACCTACTCAGATGCTCAAACCTTTTGCTTTCTTCATAATAGCTCACATAAAAGGTCGAGCCATCACCTCATATGGCGCTTGCCCCAGTCGAGTTGTCCCTACCACTGATAAAGGTCGACCTGAAGTTGATCTCCTACTGACCTCTAGAAAAGGCCTCTTCAAGCCGAGCTCCCACCAACCCCCAGAGGAGGTCTCTAATATCGTGCTACTTTGTAAGCTCAATTGGTTTAGCACCGACTCCCAAGAACACAAAAACCGAGCTAAAATGAATGATATATCTGCTAGTTTCCCCTACTCGACTACTCTAGTTGGTTGAGGTACAAAATGAAGTAGAGTAAATAAAAAAGAATTTTTCCAGATGGACTCTTAGTCTCATATTCCATCCCATCTAACCTAGTAAGATCATGAAAAAAATCGAGCAATAATCGAAAAAAGACCATGTTTGATAAGTCGTACAAAATTAAGACCAACATAAAGTACTGGACCAATATCAAATAAGATAATAAACTGAGCTCAATAAGATAAAAAGAAACAATACATAATAAGGTAACGAGCTAAAGCCATAATAAGATGGGTGGGCCGAGCTGAGGCCATAATAAGATAACGGACTAAAACTGTAGCATGTCCCATATTAAATTTGTCGAATATGCAAGCTAACCAAATAGATGACATATCATCGAAAGCTTTAGTGAGTTTTCAATTTTATATTGATTTCACGTGAGAATCGAAAACTATTTGACTCCATTATTCAAACTGACAAATATACTACTCTTAATAAATAATTTTTATAATTTCAGTTGTCAAAGTTGGCTAAAAAGGTCAAACATAATCTCTTAAACAACTCAAGAAATAATAAAAACAATCGACCAAGTAATTATATATATATATATATATATATATTATATATATATATATATATAT
>BMAC01000053.1:789922-822422 GCA_014905375.1 Phtheirospermum japonicum
ACATAAAAAAAAAAAAAAAACTGAATCAATAAATTGCACTGAGTTATATGGTAAATCATACCTTCATTTTACGGTGATTAACATAAGTGTACCTGATATATAACCAGAATTATACCAAAAAGGTTTACATCTCTTAGCTCTCAAGTTGCACAATCCCATTGTGTTGTAAGATCACGTATCCTCGAATATTTGAATGTGCCACATGTCACTTAAAACACTTGGACTTTCAATAGGAGATAAAACTTTTCACAGTTAAAACTAAGTTTTACACGAGCGTAACACCTGGAGATCGACCTCTTCCGGGTGAAACCTATAAAAGTATTAATGGGATAAATTGTTACTTGAGTATCACACCCGGAACTCAAAACCCTGCACATATAACTATGGAAGTGTTAACAGGATAAATTGTTACCCGAGCATCATAGCCGGAGATATTTATTTATTTATTTATTTATTTTTTTTTTTCTTATAACGCCCCATCACCAGTGGTGTCCCTATCAATCCCACTCCTGGAATATTTTTCGATAAGGTAAATTCCAAGATCTGCCTAGATGATTTGATTTCATACTTCACAAAATTTAATTTGCATATATATATATATATATACACTCTGAACTAAAGGCACATTTTGTGTGCAGTCGTGCAGAGGACGTGGGGAGTTCTGGAGGATACAAATGAAGTAAAGGTCCATTAATTAAATTCCACATGACTCATATTAATTAGATTCTCACACTTGTTGCTTCCAACACTCTACACGATAAAACTAATAACTGTTTCATGTGTGTGTCTTCACTTTTTCCCTTCTTTGCTCAATTCCCAATTCCACTAAAGAGAAGCCTAACATTCCTTTTTCATCTTTTTGCAGCTTTTTTTTTTTTTATCTTTTATTTTCTACATGTGAACTAGTAGCGTGTAGCGTGGGATGGGTCAATCAAACCCTACTAATTAAACTTTTATGTGAAAATAAAACATGGAGTATGATTTAACAGTCAAAGTCATAATTAAATTAAAGAAATAATTGCATACCAGGAATATAATAACTTGTTAAATAATATAATTCATATTTTAATAGTATAGGTTTAGAATTATTTTATGCAATTTAGGAAAATGTTAATTAATAATATAATTAAATGTTGAAATTTTCATCTATGTCATATTTTATTTATTAAAATACTCGCTTAAAAACAATAAATAAAAATAAAAACGTGTATAATAATTACATATCCTAATTAATTAGGTATTTCAAATATACAAATCGTGGGTAGGGTTTTATCCCGATTTCCACCTGTCTATGTTTTAATAGACTCATAACGATGAATTGAGGGAGAGAATCTCAATTAAATTAAAAAATATTACATTATATTTAAATATTAGTAAAAGAAAATTTTGGTAAATGAAATAGTATGATTATAATAGTTAAATAAGAGTGCATGTGAAAATTAAAAAATAGCTATGTATTGAATATAGTAACAAATTTATTTATTTTCCACTCAAAATAATTGGTTTTTTTTTTTTACATCTTGTTTGAATTGAACAGCAAAACAATAATATTTTCTACTTTAAGGATGAAATGAGTATATATTATCTGATTCACAATAATTATCATGTAATAAAAAAAAAAGCACATGACATAATATTAATATTAATATTAAAAAACAGAAACCTATACGTCATTAATTAATATAGTTGAAAAGTATTGATTTGAAAACAAAATTGGTTGAAAATTTACTAAGCATAAATCATGTGTTGGATGAATTAACGGGTATAATAGTAAATTTGAAAATAGCTTAACTCATTAGTTTTGAAAAATGTTCAAATGTGTTTCTTTTCGGATATCGCAAACCGTGAGTAAATTGGACCATGCAAGCCTAAAAATATGCAAATAGAGTGGGGTTCTATTCAATTGGGACTTAGGTGTTGTTGGTATCATGTGTATTAAGAATTTTGTAAATAATAATAATTTTATTTGTTGTAAATTTTATAATTTTATAATTGTTATTGTACGTGATTTTTGTAAAGTATTGATAATATATTTTTATATTATATTTATTTAAATTTAAAAGGTGATTTTTGTAAAATATTGATAATATATTTTTATATTATATTTATTTAAATTTAAAAGGTGCGTGGAACATGATGTGAGTGGAGAGATAAATGAGAGAAGAAATTTTAAATGAGATAGATAAATATAGAGTAGATATTAAGTTTCAAAAATTGTTAGATGAGTATTTAAAATGTGAATTTTATAACAAATGATTACTCGATATTCGTATCAAATTCAGTATTGTCAACCCTATTCCGAACATAACCTTAAAGACTCTTAACTACGTTTGGACTAGAAGTCAGAAAACTAGATGTGGATTCTACGTACTGAATACTCTATTGTTTTAAGTTAAGTATGGATGGCAGTGGATAAGGTATGGATAGGGTACTACAATACCCATCGTCATACCATATGGGTATATACCTGTGGCCGTTATCTGTTATTCGTACCCGTAGTTTAACTACTTAATAAAATCATAATTAAATGGTCAATCACGTTTTAATCTTTTCTTCTTCTGCTTACAATTGAGAGGAGAATCACAATTAATTGGTCAATCACGTTTTTAATCTTTTCTTCTTTCGCTTACAATTGAGAAGAGTGAACGTAAATGAAATTGTTAATACTTGTTTTTAACTAGCTGTCGCAAATGGTGACTTTTATCTCTAAGAAAATGTCTTTCTTTATTTACTTTAATTTTTAATTGTCATAACAATAATTTTATCACACACACACACACACACACACACACACACACATATATATATATATATATATATATATATATATATATATATATATATATATATAATATATAGGGAGTGGGTTCAAATAGAACCATGTCATTATATGCCTGAGAACTAGTGCTTTTATTATATACCAGTAGTGCTTTTATTATACAATCACAATGCTTTATTAATATTTTCAGTTATATACACCAATAGTGCTTTTATTAGACAATTCTAATACTTTTAATCAAATAAGGAAATACACAAAAAATTTGATACATCCATTTAATTAGATCTAAGGCCCAAAATTGACCCTAGGTTCACATATAATGACATGATTCTCATTTGAACCTAATCATATATATATATATATATATATATATATTAATCATGGGGCGGGAGGGGACTAATATATCGGTACTTGTAGTTGTACCATCCCATCAAATGATTTGATTAATTACCCATGTCAATACCCCATACCCATTAAATATGTAATTTTCCTACATATCATGAGTAATTTTTGTAGATAGCCCTTCGAGTCATACCTAGTTTTAAGACTTAAAACTTAAATACTCAACCAACAATTTGCAAAACTTAATACATAATCTACCATATATATTAATGCAAAATCCTCATATCCTAGGTGTCTGCTTCCTACGCTTTGTTAGCTTTCGTAAAACATCCTGGTGCTTCGGTGTCACCGAACCTAATATCTATCTAATTTAATATTTTTCCTTTTATATATGTACCTAATTAATATTTTTATATTATTATATTTTTCCTAATTTAATATTTTCCTTTTATTATATGTTACCTATTACCTAATTCAGTATTTTCTTAATTTTAGTATCTTACTTTTATTCTACTAATATAAAAAATAGTTATATTTAGTTAGAAAAATCTACATAAGTTGAATTAATTTTTATTTATAATAAAAGTTGAAATAATTTTATTTTTAAAATTTCAAATAATCTATTTAAGAAAAATATAAGTAATATAAAATTATTACAAAAGAAATAAATATAATAAATATAAACTTAAATTTGAATATCTAATCCTAATATATTGTATTGAGAATAACAATAAAAATCTATATGAAATACTTTGTTACGCCCAAAAAAGAAAAAAAAAACAATTGAAATAGCAACAAAAAGAAATTATTACACTTAGGAAAATCAATATTAAATATATTATAAATCTCCTTATCTAATACCAATATAATGCATTGATAAACACGTTATATATCTACATAAACAAATTAATGCCTTACGTAGAAAAAAATCAAGGAAACAAAAAATAATAAAAACTTATAGTAATAAATTCAGACATATAGTAAGAGATTTTCTTGGCAAAAATTTTTTTTTTTGCCGGAATATAATATTTTTCGATGACCGGAAAAGAATTCCAGCGACCGGCGGCAGCAGGTTAAGGTGACAAACACTGCTGCCCAGTTCACTATATATTATTATTATTATTATTATTATTTTACTTATTTATTTATTTATTTATGTTTATAGTTTTTTCATAGTAAGGGTATTTTATTATATTCATATCATAATTTTGAACTATTTGACAAAAAGGAGGGACTATTTGCAAAATGAGGACTATTTACAAATTGGATGTAGGACTAATTGAAAAATGGACATGCACTTGTAGGACTATTTGACAATTTTCACATAATTTTAATTACAAAAAATGAAAATAATCAAATAAGTTATATTTATAATTAAAGTTGAAATGATTTTATTTTTTGAGTTTCTAATATTTACATAGGTAAATTATGAGTTATTTGCAATGATTTATGTAACTAAATATTAGTAATAAATTCAATCTAAATATAAAAGTATAAAATTATATAATAATGATTAGACGTTGATACAATGCAACACGTGTTGAGAGTATGATATCTTTTGAATTTTGTTAGGTATGCAACTAATAATTATTAATGAATTTAATCTAATCATTAAAATATACAATAATATAATAATAATTAATAAATAGAGATTAGACACGGGTTGAGAATGTGACATCTTTTTATTTTTTCTAAGTATTTAAATAAAATTATTAATGACTTAATATAAGCATTAAAATATAAAATTAATTCATAATTACAATAATTAATAAATAGATTAGACACGTACAAAACACGGGTTGAAAATACATCTTTTAAAAACTCTATAACTATCAATTATTTTAATATTCATGTTTTGATAATTCCCGTGTAATACACGGGTGTTAAACTAGTTATATATATATATATATATCATATTTACCACATTTTCTTTAATTTATTTCTCTTCAATCACATCATATCCCTTTATCCCCATTTAAATTTAAATAAATATATTACAATAATACAACATACTATCCATTTTACAAATATGACTTGACATCTACAATAATAATTAAATATCCCAGTCGTACAACAAACAATTATTATTCACAAAAATCTCAATAACCCAATATTTCGACGATAATTTTGAATTCCAATGAATTATGATCCAAATATGTTTATTATAACATTTTTATGTGAGTGGATTTGATATTATTTGGTGTTTCATAATAGGAAGTAAACTTAATATTTTCCTTAGGGGTTACAAGGCCATCTGCAGTCTCATTTATATTTATGAATATAAAAAATAAATCCACGTCAATGGTTCTTTTAGGTATCAAAATACGTTTTGATTCCTTTTCAGTGACATTGCAATTTATTGAGTTAAATCAAGATAAAAGTCATTGATAAAGTAAATTTAGTCAAGTGTATTAGTAGTGGTACAATAATGTACACACATAGGTAAAGAATTTCAGCTCTCACTAGTTCGCGTCATTTCACTGACAAAACTGATCTTCTATTATATCCTCACTTTGACCAATCATAGGAGTGTTAACATATTGCACTTATCCGTGTTTAATCGCATGATCATCTTTTGAATGTATACAAACTTTCGCATTTAGCATTGCACAAGCTCGGGTTTTATTTTAAAGCATTGATTGTCTCAAATTAAAAATACAAGTAGTCAGAGATTTCTCTTATTTTATTAAGAGTGCATATTATGTTCATATTATTGACACATATATAGCTACAATTTCAAATTCAAAACTTATTATGTAATGGCATAAATTATTTTTTTTCTCAATCAAGTAATCACTTAAACGGTTATACCACATCCGCTTGGATTGTTTCAATTCACAAAGTGAGCGTTTCAATTTGATTACCAATGCACTTCATAGTTTAGAGTCACTTGACTTGGAAATGAAAGGCCAGCAAGCAATTTTGTATATATTTATAAATCATGATCCACATAGAGATATATTATAACTATATGTATAAGCCATGTTTTCAATTATTTAGAAATATAACATCTATTATGGAAGAGTACATACTACTCATAGTCAATTTTAGGGCTTTTTATTCTTCATGTCTAGTTGTGCATCTCATGGATTTAAATTTCTCATTTCGTTTTGACAAAACTTTAGTTATTTCTTAATGGCTTTACACTTTGTGAGTCTAGCACTACCAGAGCAAATACATATCTTGTTGCCAGTGATTTTAGTTCAACCTAGATGATTCTTTACATTTAGGCCAATTTCCTATTTGTTGACATTTCAATAGAGCGTGGTTTGATATCATCGTACTCTATGATTCCTTGAGCAACAGTGTGTACATTATCAACGTGTGTGAAAAATCTTTTTATCAACTAAATAGAGTACATTAGCTTGTACAACCCTATGGGCGGTCGCGGGAAAGGTCAAGGTCACGGCCGCGGATCCAGTGCGATCCGTTTTCAGCGTACACCATATGGGTAGATGCCTGTCCCCGGGCCCTCTCAATAGTAGCAACAACCTAGTGCTTGGCCATCTTCGGGGTGGAACTCGTCTATGTGCCCTTTCCCATCCATGTCATCCCCGGGTATTCTTAGATCCGCTCCCCGAGGCTAATATCCACAGGCCAATGCTGTTTTCTCGGACCCGAGTGCGGGATACATGTCAACCACGGACCTCACCCAAGTGTTCAATTCCATTACCTTTTATCCTCTGACAACTCCTGGTACATGGACACCGGCGCTTCATCTCATATGACCAACAATCAAGGTATGATCTCTTCCCCTACCTCTAAGAGTAATTCCACTTCGATAATTATTGGCAATGGCAATCGTATACCGACTTCGGGTTCTAGACCAACCCTTATCCCCACAACCGGTCACACACTCCACCTCAAAAACGTCCTTGTTGCCCCTCATATTATTTAAAACCTTATTTCTGTCTGTCAATTCATAACTGATAATAATGTTTCTATTGAGTTTGACCTAAATGGTTTTTCTGTGAAGGATATTCCAACGGTAACTCTCCGCATGAGATGCCCTAGCTCAATCGAGCTCTACCCACTCTCCAAATCGTCCAGCTGTCTCTTCTTGTCTGTTGTGTCGGCACCTGTTTGGCATGCACGTTGCGGTCATCTGGGTGCTCCTGTTTTCAATTTACTTAGGAAGTCTTGTTTTCCTAGTTGCAATAAAGTGTATGATTCCTCTTTATGTCATTCGTGTCAATATGGGAAACATACCCGTCTTCCGTTTTTATCTTATAGGACCATTTATTATATGTCTTTTCAATTAATTTATAGTGATATTTAGATTTCTCCTGCTGTTAGCTCTGCTGGGCATAAATAGTATCTTGTGCTGATTGATGACTATTCCAATTTTGCAAAATACTAGATTTCTATCTACATTATTTCTATTATTTGAATTGAAACAAGTTAGTGTTTCCAATTAAATTTAAATGTCAAGTGTATGCCCAATTTATTCAGTTTGATCAGTTTATCAAAACACAAAATAATTGCTCCATTAAAGCCCTCCACTGTGACAACAGAAAAGAATTCGATAATTTGGAGTTCTAATGGTTTTTCTAAAAACATGGAATTATTTTTCGGTTCTCTTGTCCTTACACATCTTCTCAAAATGGAAAGGCTGAGCGTACCATTCGTACCCTTAATAATATGGTCCATACCCTTCTATTTCATGCCTCGGTCCCACCTTGTCTTTGTCCCTTCACCCTAAACACGACCGCTTATCTCCTTAATATCCTTCTGCCCCCTAACCGCCGAAACCGTATCCCCACCCACTCACTCTACAGTGCATTTATGCTCTATGATCATCTTCGGGTGTTCTTGCTACCCTAACCTTTCCTCTCAAACTTCTCACAAACTCCAACCTCGTTCCACACCTTGCATTTTCTTAGGCTACCCCGCTAATCATCGGGGTTACATTTTCCCAGATCTCGCCTCCAATAAATTCATTGTGTCTCGTCATGTCACTTTAAACGAATCCGTCTTTCTGTTCTCTAAACACCCAACAGACTCCTCCTCCTCGTATGAGTTTCTCTCCTCCGATGGGTCTGTGTCTCCCCTCGTGCCCCATTTCTTCGGGCTCGCCAGCTCAGGCTAATCATTATCATTACCCAAACCCGATCTATCTTCCTTCGACTGGCCCGCCCCTACGTAACTCTCCCAGTCCCGTGCAACATACCTCCCCCAGTCCGGTCTCCAGCTCAACTTTGAGAGCATCCCCGACCCCACCACTCGAACCACTTTCTCAAAACCAGCATCCCATGACTACCAGTAGCAAAGCTAGTATTTTCCAACCCCGTCGCATGTTCAACCTTCACACCACCACTACAAAAACTAAATTTCCCCTATCTCCTTTACCTACTTCACACAAAATAACCCCACTAGACCCGAATCGGTATGCCGCCATGTCTGATGAATATCGGGCTCTTATTGGTAATGGGACTTGGGTATTAATACCTCGGCCTCTCGAGGTTAATGTGTTTGGTGTATGTGGCTGTTTCATCACAAGTTTTGGGCCGATGGGTCCTTGGAACGTTATGAAGCTCGCCTTATGGATAATGGTCGCTCACATAAAGTCGGGATTGATTGTGGGTAGACGTTCATCCCAATTGTTAAATCGGTATTGGTCTGGATCATTCTTCACTTAGCTGTTTCTCGGTCTTGGTCAGTTCATCAGTTAGATTTCAAAAATGCATTTCTCCATTGGCATTTGAACGAGACTGTTTACATGTTGCAGCCGACCAGTTTTGTGGATCCTGCTCGCCCTAAACACGTTTGTCTTCTCAAGAAGTCATTGTATGGGCTCAAGGAGGCTCCGCGGGCATAGTATCAGCGGTTCACCTCTTTCCTATATCGGATTGGTTTTTCTGGCAGCAGATGCGACTCCTCTTTGTTCGTTTTCCACCGGGGTGATTTAACAGCTTATCTTATTGTCTATGTTGATGACATTATTCTAACAGCTTCTTCTGATTTGCTTCGTGCGGATATTATCTCTTTACTTGGAAAGGAGTTCGCTTTGTCTGATTTGGGTCCTATATCCTATTTTTTGGGCGTTTCTGCTACTCGTACATAGTCTGGTATGAATCTGTCTCAGGCTAAATATGCCCGGGACACTGTTGAACGGGCGGGCATGACCTCCTTTAATCCGTAGTTACACCTATTAATTCTGGTTCCAAGCTTAGCGCCAATGCTGGAAAACCTATTTTCGACCCTACTCTCTATAGGAACCTTGCCGGCGCAATACAGTATCTCACTTTCACTCGTCCTGATATTTCCTACACTGTTCAGCAGGTTTGCCTATTTATGCATGACCCCAGAGATGGCCATTTTGCTGCTTTTAAATGCATAATACATTATATTCATGGTACTCCTGATCTCGGCATCATTATTCAGTCTACTCTCACGCCTGCTTTAGTGGCTTATACTGATGCTGATTGGGTCGGCTATCCTGGCACTCGGCGCTCCACTTCTTGGTACTGTGTCTCTATGAATGATACTCTGGTTGCCTGGTCGGACAAATGGCAATCTGTTATTTCTCGATCTAGTGCTGAGGCTGAGTATCGTGGTGTGGCTAATGTGGTTGCCGAGTGTTCCTTGCTTCGAAACCTCTTCCTTGAACTACATTGTCCACTGTCCCGTGCCTCTTTGGTCTACACTGATAATGTTTTTGCCATGTAACTGGCCAATAATCTGGTACAACATCAGCGCACCAAGCACATAGAGTGGAACATCCATCTCGTTCGCAAGAAGGTTGCTATAGGTCACATCAGAGTACTTCATATACCGCCCTCCTTTCAGTATGCTGACATATTCAGTAAGAGTTTGCCTTGCTAGTTATTTCTAGATAATGAAAAGTAAATTTTAAGTATATTACATGGTAGAGCCAAACTCCTCAGCATTAGCAAAGTTAGTATTGATCATATTCAGATAGTAGTTCAGTTCTTATGATTTTAAATTTATTGCTAAAAGTGTTAATTTATTAAAGTAGTAAATTAACCATTAGTATGCTTAATGGTACTTGTGTACAAGAGAGATGAAGGTTGTGATAGTCTTTTGGTTTTGGAAATTTTCATTTGGGATTTTTTTTATATTTTTTAAAATCGCTTTCACTTTTTTCGTTCAACTCATTTTTTAAATAATATTCATCATACGGGTATCCATAAATCTCACAATTCTCTACTCACATAACTCTAACCGCAAATTATTATTTTACTATTTTTATATAATGTTAACTTTGATTATTATATTTTCATCTAATTTACATCAAATTATCATTGAAAATATCCCTCTTCTTTCAAAAAAACAAAAATAAAACTCTATCATTGTATTCACCTATTTCCAAATTTCTTAAAACTTCAAATTGTCATCGCATCCTAATTCTATACTAGTACTATGGGCCCTTGATGGGCCAAATCATTATTTTGGTTTGGGCTGAGAGGTTATGGCTTGCTTGGAAGGCCCAGTTTTAGCTGTTGTTTGGAAAAAGATTTATAAAGTTGTGGAGAAAGGTATTGGAGAAGGAACAATTTTTCAGGATAATACCCAAACTACTTTTAGTGCGACCAATATATTATACATCCTAAAATATCTTGCACATATACTTTTATACAAGCTACTTGTAGTGCAAAACATATATACTTCTACATAATGTTTTTAATTTAAAAGTATATGAGTTTAACACACATATATATTAAAATACACACAAATCATCATTTTGTATTTAATAATTTATTAGAGTATATGTAATCACGTACATTGGGATGTGTATAATAATTTCCTACTAGTGTGATTCAATCATTATTATATACATAGGTATACGGTACAATGTATATTTATAAATAAATATTTAACACAACAAAAATGTACATTTGTACAATTGATCTTACATCTATGATGTATTTATCTCTGTTATGAAAAACTATACATTTATCACACTTAGATAGATATTTATTATATTAGATATAATTAAGACATATATACATTTATTAGAACAAGTATTAATATTATTATACCGGAGATAAACTTTTATCACAGGATCTGAACATTTATCAGAACAGACAAGAATATTTTTATCACTGCGAATATAAATATTTTTATGCTTTTTATGTGTTTTAAAATGAATTAATACAATAAAATGAAGATTTATCGCTACAAATATATAAATTCAACATGACAAAGATGATTCATCGCAATAGAGATATTCTTCCCCCCAGGTGTATACTAATGAGTACACTCGGGTGCACTAATAATTTGCCATTCTGACTAGGGCAACAAATGAACCAAGCTATTCATGATCTATTTAGATTTTAACTCGTAACTCGTGAACAAATCTTCTAGTGGTTCATAGCAGTACGCTCGTATAAATTAATTTAATAATTAAATTTTTGATTTTATTTTTATACGCATTCTTATGATAAATATATAAATATTTTAATAAACTTATTTGCTTAAAGATTTTAATAGATATATAATGAGGTTTAAAAATATTTTATTTTATTTTTGTGATAAAGTAAAAATAACTTAACTTATAATTAATATTTACAAGGTTCATTTAGATTCGATTAAATTCGAAAAAGCTCGTAAGCTATTAGTACATTCGATAAAAATAAAAAATTTGAGTTCGATAATAATCGAACCAAGCTCAAATCTTCCAAAGCTCGGATCGGTTCAATTCAAATACAATCCCGAAGTGTGACTAGTGTCAAATGGAAAAGACAAACACTTGTGTTAATTGACGGGTCATAACCCGTTAGGCCATCTGATCCAATACTTATTGATTTTATTTCACTACAATGTATTGACTTTTATATTATAATATATTGATATGAAATCTTAGATTAACGTATGATCCGTTAGTCCGACCTGATAAGAGTGCTGCCAAAAAAAAAAATATAAAACATTCTAGTTATACTCCATCCATCTAAGTAGATTTCCTCTTCTATACTGTTACCATCAGGCTTGAACATCTGCATTGCGACTTGATCACCCTAAAGTTACTAGAAGCACATGAACAAAACTTGCACTAGAAAATGTTGAAAAATAATTTAACTTGTAATTAAAAAATGATTGGTCGCTGAAATCTAAGATGAAATCTTGAAGGCACACAATTAATTTAATTTTATTGTATTCGGTGGTGAATTTGAATAGTCGGTCAAATAATGAGTTGTAATTTATTATCTATATATAAATTTCGCAACGAATTTTTTTATTGTCCTTACTATAATAACTCATATATTTATAAAAATCTAAATTGTGATGCCCTTAGAACTTAAACCTCGCCCGGCAATTGTCTTCTCGTTAAAACCTCTAAATGTTATCTCGTTGATCGGATTTTTTTTTCTTTCAAATATGATAATTTTGTGGGCCACAAATACTTAATAAAAAGATCAGAAACTAAATATTAGTCCAAATGTTGGTAATACCAAGACTAACATTCGTTAAAATGTGTAGTGAAAATATAAATAAGACATAAACATATTTTTTTCTATGAGTTAAAAACTCATATGACGAGGCCTTTGGCCAGATTGAATGTTACTAGAAAACTTAGATAGTCTGCACACTTTAAAAATTAAAACAATATAATATGTAATAATATTTCTTAATTCACAATCTCACACTTGTGTGTTCCTGCTTTCTTAATAAGAGATATCAAAATGAAAATTAAGTCAACATATATTTTTAGAAAGAAATAAATATAAAACAATATTTTTTTCTATAATTTTTACCCTAACTAAATAATTTAGTAACCAAGTTAAATATATTTACAACAATAAAGAATCCTAATTAATAATTAAATCTAAAAAATAAATAATAAAAAATAAGTTAAACTAATTTAAAGCAAGGAAAAAACGAAAACCCAGTTTAAAATACATATACAAACTTATTCCTATAGAAAAAGAATTAAAGAAACAGACACTACAACCAAAATTATTCTCAAATATTACTAGTGTAAAAAGGTTAAAGAAAATTACCAATAGAATGGTAAATCATTTTTCTCGCTCGAATGGACACCAAACAAGTTTCATGATCAACGTAGTCACAAGACTCGCAGTCGCTGGTAATAAGTAAAATTTTCATGTGGTAACTTTGAGAATTCAAGAGGAAGAAGAAAGAATTTAACATTTTATTATTTTAAATTCTAGCTTATTTTACCGTGTCTCGTACATTGATTAGACCATTCATGATGATGTCAAATCGTCTAAAACCTTTCTGTCTTTGACAAAGCTGATTTTACTCATTAAAAAGTAGTTAGGATTGTTTTTGTTACTGTATTTCATAATGATTAGCAAAGATTCCAAGGTTTGACTCATGATGATGTTCCTTCTGAATGAATTGCATATTGCCATAATTGGTCTCCTTTGCTCTTTCTTTCTTGTCACACCAACTACTTTGACTTGCATAGAAAACTTAACTCAGTTGGCATGCATGCTTAATTATTTTCTCCTATATGTATAGCATAATCACCCGAGCGACAAATTATTGGTCCATTTAATTTTGTACCTTTTATTTTATCAATATTTTCATAACGGTTCGGCTTCGATTCCGGTCAACGGTTCAGCTTAACTGTTCACCGACGGTTTCGGTTGGAACCGAAACTGTAAATCAGTTTCTGGCGGTTCGATTTCGATTTTGAATTTTGGCGAACAAAAACTACTGGTTAACCATAAATTAAAAAAAAAAACGATGGTTAAATCAGCTGATTTGTGACGGTTTGAAATCAATGACTCGTATGAAATAGCCGTTGCAGATCAACGATCACAAAAACTAGTCGTTGGAGATTGAACCGACGATTTACATTTATCCATTCTACACCTATAAATACTCTCCCCCTCCAACACCAATTCTCACATCAATTCATCTCTAGTATTCTTGTTATTCTCTTATATTTTCAAGTTTGAAGTTGTTAATTTGTGGAAAAATACTATCAACAATCTTCTTCTTCTCATTTTAATTTTATTTCTTTTATAATTTTATTATGCCAACTCTTCTCGTAATATTAATACTAATACTATTCGAGAATTTCGTTGAGGTCGAAGCCAAGTTGGAGGTCGAGGTACTCGACGAGAACCTTTAGCCGTTGCCGGTGATTATGTTTCCCATAAGATGACGCCGAAAGAAATTGATAATTTAATTAATCAAATCAATTCTGGTGAGTATAATCAAACCAATTTCGATGAGTATTACCCATCTTCGAGGAATCCGAAACTACGGGCGACGTCAGTCCGGATTAAAATGAGGAAGAATGAGGTGATAATCATGATATGCGACTGCCTCGAAAAAAATCGAAGGCGGAAGATTACCAATCCCTCATCTTTCGATTGTATTTTACAAGAACGACGATCGATGGTGTACCTCGGACACAATGCAATTACTGCAAGTGTCACTACGCCTTCGGTACCAAAAATAATAAAGGCTATGGGAAGCTCAAAACACACTTGGAGAAGAAGCATCCCAACAAATACGAGATTGATAACTCTCAAACACAATTAAAATTCTCGCCTTCATCTACCACCGGCGCCGACGGTCAAGGTACGAGTTCTAATTTATTTTAATATAGCGAAAGTGGTCATAGAAAAATTTCTTGCAAGATTTGTTTCCGTTATATGTCTTCCATTTAATTATGCGCACATTAGTCATTATGAATATTTTACTAGAGGTGCATTTAATCAATTTAGCAATAGAATCTCACGAAATACGGTTACTCGCGATATTGAAAAAATGATCGGTGAATATAAGTTGAACTTGATTTCCATTTGATAGTTTGCATCATAATATCTCTATATGTTTGGATGTTTAGACGAATTCCCATCATAGTAATAATTATATGGGGATTACATGCCATTGGATTAATAGTTTTTGGACTTTGCAAAAATATTTGATTGCATATCGAGAGTATATACCAGCATACTGCTGTCAATATTTTGCGCAAAATATTCACTATTTTATTCGAGTATCATTTAGTTAACATTTTTTTTCAATTTTATTTTATAGTGAGCTAATACGACTAGATTAGAAAATCCAAAAACCTTTTGTCAACCTTTTATTGGAGGTAAATCTTTTCATATTAGATGCATTTGTTATTTTTTTTTAATTCATGTGTTCAATATGATTTAACTAATTTTAAATATAAAAATTAATTCGATTAAGAGTGCTGTATTTATATTGCAAAACATGATTTGGTTGCAAAAAATGTTGAAAATATTCCCCAAAAAGTGGTTTGCATCCAAAAAAAGTTTTCAATTGATGTGTCAAATCGTTGGAACTCGACTTATAAATTACTTAATAATTCTTTTGAATATAGAGAAGCATTGTGTGTAGTTCTTGCTAATAAAAATGTCGATTTCATTTTATTCCCAATGCGTGGGATGATTGTAATAATATAATGTCCCTTTTAAAAAAATTTAACGATACCACCATGACTTTATCCGGTGTTTATTATCCTACCTCTACACTACTTCTAGATCAATGTATTCAAATTGTACTTATTAATAGAGCATTACTCGATTTGCATGAATTGGATGATTGTATTGCTAGTATGTTGAGCAAATGAGTCAAATATTTTCTCTATATTCCCAATATTTTTTTGATTATAAAAATTTTATACCCGGATTATCGGGTCGAAAGTTTAAAAAATTTGCTTACAATTTATATAAAGTATTATGACCTCTTTTACAAAATCCAAACATTGAGATTTCTAGCCCCTTAACTTGTGTTCACCATGAACAACAATTTTTATTTCATATTTTTCATGAATACAATCAATGTTCTAGTGATGCCCTTGTGTCACCTTCACCTTCCCCCACCACCATTTCTAATGTAAGACCATTGTTCAACGACCATCGACAAGTTCTAGCCCCATATACGATGTTGATTGAGGATACTAAGCGAAAATGGCAGAGGGTGATTTATACATATTTGTGTGTGATTTTTGTATATTTTTTTTATTTTGTTTTGTGTGTTATAGCGGATTTTAGGTCGTATTTTCTCTCATTTTTCATTCTAATTTGGTATTTGTGTCTGTTTCAGTTTTTCGAGCGAAGCCACGGGCGTTCCCGTGAGTTACGACTAGTTCAGGACGATGAAAATCGGATACGGACGCGCAAAGCTGTCGTTGGTCGACCTGCAATCGATACGTCGTCGATGTAGTGTCGATGCCTGCGTTGAATAACTCAGTCGATCGACATGTTGAGGCACTCCAACAACCGTCCATCGACAAGGCATCGACACGCGCCTACCAGTTGAGTTGGCAGCCTTAGTCGATCGACACGACGAGAACCACGCGCCACAGTCGACGGAGATCGACGCCAGAGATACCGTCGAGCGACGCAAATAGACGGTCAATCAACGGTCGTCATTTTCATGTGGAATTACCACGATGCCCTACTCGACTGACACTATATAAGCATCTTCACTCTTCAGCTGAGAGGCAGACCCCAACCAGAACTAGACACTTACATTTTCTAAACCTAGTTTTCCATGTTTTAAACTTTTGAATCTTCCTTTCGCTCTTACTTTATTATTCTTTGAATAAATTACTTTCGTATATTATTTTTGAACGATCAAGAATTTAGCTTATTGATAGCTTGTTGATTTATTTTTTTGCAATTCGTATTCATAATACGCTTCGGTAATTTCTATAGTTTAATTCTTGAAATTGTCTTGTGAATTCTGCTTGTTGGTTTGCATTCTATTACTTGCGTTAATCTCGAATTTCGTTGAATCGTATGCTTTGGGTCGGTTTTGTGTGTGTTTGCTTGTGAATTTCTTTGGTGATTTTCTCATTAATTTAATCTTAGCTTTTGATTCGTCGTTGTTTAGGTGATCATGATTGGAAAATACGTTTGATATATTAGTTCAATCAATTACTTGCTTTGTCTAAGTTGAAAGTCGATTTAATCAATTATTTTTAATACTTAAAGTCAAAACAAACCACCAACTTTCTTGATCGTGTGTTTAGATAATTTGTGTTTAAACGAACATTTTGATTCCGATTGTCATTCCTCGAGATATTCGACTTAAGTCAAACTTATCACTTACAATAGCTTCGTTCTCTTGCGGACGAACTTTTCTGAACAAAAAGTAAGTGCAAAAAGTTTGATTAAAAAATTTGGCATCGTTATTGGGGAATGCCAAAGGTTCTTAAATGTTCGTTCATATGTGATTAGTTGGTTTAGTTTAGTTTAGTCTATCTCGCCTCGATATGTTTGATTGTTTGTTGAGTGTATGCAAGGACGAAGATTATTTGGTGGAGAGCTTGTCCTGTTCATTGACAACATCCACAGGCTCAATCGAACAAGAGCCGCACCCGGTGTAGTTGAGGACGATAACCCTTGAGAAGATCTGATAGATGAGTTAGCGATGGATCTTCCGGATGCTAATCCAAGCTCACCGGAAGAGCAAAATGGGAAAAATGGCATACCAAATCTGTACAATAATCCGAACATGAACCAAAATCCTCCCGATGCAAGAATGACTTATGTCAATCCTAATCAAGGCAATCGCAATGCTCCACCATACAATCAAGGTCGACGAGCGAATCAACCACCACACTAACACGTTCCACATCTTCAGCATGAACAACAACAACCTTACAATCAACAAATGCAACAACCGTACTACCAACAAGCCCGAGGCCCATATATGCTGCCCAACTGACCGTACCAACAACAAGAGCCTCTGCCGACCCGTATGCAAGAGTTTGCTCGGCACGTTATCAGCCCGTCTACATCATACATCCATTTGGGCCCCGTGGCCCGAGACTATGAACTCAAGGCAATCCATTTCAATCAATTGCCTTCCTAATACGGACTCCTGAATGAAGATCTGCTTAACTATATTCGGGAATTCTATGTCGTCATCCAAACTTTTCCGCTTCAATGCTTGAACGAAGATCAATTAAAAATGCGATGTTTTCCATACATCTTGAAAGATTGTGCATATACTTGGTTTATATCATTGGATCCCGATTTTCTTATGAGTTGGGATATGGTGTACAGCCGGTTAATGGGAAAATATTACTCGAACCATACAATGACTCAAATTTGGGTGAAGATATCCTCTTCCAGTCAAACGGATGGAGAACTGTTCCATGAGTCTTGGGAACACTTTAAAGGATTTCTCACGCAATGCCCGCATCATCACTACCCATCCGAGCTCGTCAACCAATTTTACTACAATGGGATTATTTTAACATTCCAATACATGATCGACAATGCCGCTGGGGGAGATATCGGGTCACATACGGCCCAATAAGTGTACAACATCTTCAAGTCGATAAGCTACAATTATCAACAAAGGAGTGCTCGCTCGAAAAAGGTAGTCGTTTATGAAGTGGAGATCACTGATGCCGATCGAGACGTGTGGGATTTGTGGTTGTATGAGTATGGGGCCAATAGTTGCCAAGCAACCTTTGAGCCGACCGAGGAAATTGAAGATCAAGCCCAAGCCATTCAGGGATACCAAGCGAATCAAGTCGGGCAAGGGTATTAAAATCACTACCCACGCAATAATGACTCGTACTTGTAAATGTACAATCCGGGTTGGAGGAATCACCCAAACTTTTCATGGTCGAACAATTAAAATGGGAGGAAGTGCAAAGTTTGGGACCCTGGTTTCGGACCCCTAGTTACCGCTTTAGCCATGCACACGGTTGTGGAAGTGCGAAGTTTAGGGTTCACATCTCTTAAGACTCGAAAAGTCAATCTCATTCCCCGTGGCTTGAAGGTGCAAAAGCCTAAGAAAAGGAAAGTTTTAAATCCCCCCTCTCCATTCGAGGAGCCATCTCATATTCAAGCCGAGCATTCGCCCACGAACCCCAATATCTCTATGGAAGGATGGGCGGGAGTTTATCAAGAAGTTTGGGTTTTACAAGCGGCAAATGATCGTAAAGATTAAGCGAATTGGGAGTTCCAAGCTATGGTCTTAGATCGACTTGATCGAAACTTTGAGACAACGGAAATCTTGCAAGAAAAATAAGCTCGACATCGGAAGGAATGTCACAAAGAGTTCAAGACGTTAAAAAAAATGCTCATGACTTTCATAGGTATGAATAAAGGTGCGGTTGATGATAATGAAAAATTGGGAGTTGAGGCTCGAATCGGTGAGAGACAGGTTGTCAGTTTGTACCAAGACGATGAGTTTGAGTGGGGAATTAAGAGTGTGAACGAAATTTAGAATGTTGGAGGTGGGGATGGGTATGAAGGCGGCCAAGTAGATGACCAAGTTGCCAATGATGATAACAACGAGAGTGGCAAAGAAATTATCATTTTTATGGGAAAGGAGACTCTAGCGGATGATGAAGTTGAGGCGATTTAAAGCGAGGAACTCAATGAAGACGATGATATTGATGATGATGATGATGATGCCCGAGAAGCGGAGAATATGAGGACGATGAAGATTCAATCCGACTATGGAGGAGAAGTATATGACTATTTCGATCTAAGTTGTCCCATAGATGCGGATGATGATGACTCCGCTTATCCTATTCATTGGCATGGTGTGGTGAACGACGATTTCGAGAGTGACGAGTAGGTGATGCGGTCGAGGAAATAAGGATCATGACCCTTTTTACTCTTTTGAACTCTTTTCATTTAGTAGTTTTATTCGATTTTGTAAGATATATTTGATATTCGGTACTTTTGAATTATTTTGGAGACGTCCAGACGTTTACTTTATTTTTGCGCTTTTCTTTGCTTTCTTCTTATATGAAAATCCAAAAACATTCGAAAAATTGACAATTTTAAAAAAAATCAGATTGTCTTTTAATTCTTTTTCACCCTTGGTTTTGTTTTGTTTGATTCGTGTGCATAGTTTCTTGTATTTTTGATTTTGAGGGATTATGGTTGATTTTCTTTTATAACGCTTTGTTTCCGACTTCAACTATGGGTAATTTGATAAGATAGTAGTGTTCACGGAGATGGGAGAAACAAGCGATGCTCGGTTTTTGCTTGGATTGCTTGAATGCTTAAGTGGACCCCACCGAGCTCGACCCAAAACTCGCTCGGTTAAGGAAACTTCCATCTCACCCTCTTTTATTTATTTTTATTAAAATGCAATGAGGGCATTGCATGGTTTAAGTGTGGGGTGGGTAGGTGGATAGGGTCCGGGTTTTCCAAAGCATGGTTTGCCTTTATTAACTCGAGCCTTGGCGAAGTGACGCTTACTAAGTGTGCATTTATATAGTTGAGTTGTTTTTGTGTCTTGTGTGAGTTTATTACAATTTTGTGCAATCACCACATGCTTAGAAGTTTGAATAGTTTACTTGTCGGGTTTTTACATGTATATGCCCTCTTGTGTAAGGAGTTGAATTTTTGTGCTTCGTCCAAAACTCGCCTATATATATATACCCAAAATTTACTCGTGAAAAGGTTGCAAAGTTCTAAAAGCTCTTTTGATTTTGTCTTCCAAAACCTGGTGCAAACTAGTGAGTAGCCTTGTATGAATTATCGGCTTTGCTTGCATTTTTATGTAAATTGCATTGAGGTGGCTTGATTTTGCTCGTACATGATTGGATTTGGAAATGACCTCGAGGCACATATATCACCTTTATTCCGGCCATATACAAATATATAATCTACTTAAATATCCCAAATGAGCCCCCTTGAGCCCATGCCCCATTTCTTGTTAGCCGATATCAAGCTCTTATATCTTTTTAAATTGTGAGGTGAGAGTGTGTGTTGTTAGTTGAGTAGAAATGTGTGGGAAATCAATTGTGGGTTTTGGATTTTGAGTCTCTTATATATATATATTATATATATATATATATATATATATATATATATATATATATATATATATATATAAGAAAATAAAAAAAAGGAGAATAACAAACAAACTCCAACACAAATCACAAAAAGTGATAAAACTTTAGATAGACATCTAGCAGCTTCGATTGCAGTAGGAACGACAAGAGTTCTAGAAGTGTCTTCGTGCGGACCTCTGGTTATAGCTCTCTGCGGTGATAACTGCAGCAACAGCCCATCTGCAGTCGTCTCATCCACTGCCTCCACCACCTCCTCAGTCGTCCCATATGCAGTCTCCGCCTCCTCCATCTAGAGCCTCCGCCCCCATCCTCCATCTCCATCTTGAGATCCACATCCTCCTGATCAGTCATAGATTTATTTTAGATTATGTATTTTTGATTTGTTAGACTATAAATCTTACTTTATATGTAATTGATTGAAGTATATATATTTATTTTAATTTCAATTTCGATTTCACTTTGTGTTTTGTTATATATATATATTGAATTGTAAATATGATATGAACAGGTACAATAAATATATAATAAAATAAATAAATAAATAAAATACCAATGTCAGGACCCCTTGATATTTATCGGCGGTGTCACCCTTAAGCATTCACATAGGAATAAGGTGTGCGATGATCATTGGTCTATCGACGATGTCCTCTATCGGTATGCCACTCATTAAAATTATCGACGAGCATAATTTTTCGTTAGACGAGTGAATACAGATGGATGAGATCTTCTGCTAATTCCATTTATACAGTAGTGACTTGATGTTTACTTCTGCTGCTAATTCCATTTATGAGATCTGCTGCTAATACAGATGGAAACATTTACTTTTACTGACGGATCCATCATCAATATTTCCATTTTTTTTAGTAGTGAATTGATGTTTGCATAAAAATGTTACCTATATAGTTGATAATAGATAACTACTTGATTATGTAAATTGACCAAAAAATATAATGAAATAATTTATTGTAAGGTACTTTTTGTTAATAATATATATTTATGTGGTGAAAATATTGAATAACTGAAATAACATTTATGAAAATAAAAATATTTCATTACTTAAAATCATTATATATAACAAATTTGTGAGTTGCTAATTTTCAAGTTTATTATATTTAACTTGGATGCATATTACTATCATTTAATAAAAAAAATAGTTGTAAGTAGTTTTTTTATGTATATTAATCACACTCTCTCTCTCTCACACACACACACACACACACACACACACATATATATATATATATATATATATATATATATATATATATATATATATTAGATATTTTGGCTAAATTATAATTTCAAATCACCTGTTAATCATCTCTTCTCAAAAAGCTCTTATATCCATGATTATAGATTTCTACTCAAATTATATCAAGGAAGGCTATAGTAGTGTTTGTGTTTGAAATACGAAGTAGAAAATAAATAAAAGAAAATCCATTCTAAACACTCGATCACATTTTTTGATTTTTAGCTTCTAAATGTGAAACAATGATTTAAATAAAAAAAATTAAACAAAAAGAAATTAAATTAAAAGGGTTCATAACCAATAACACGAGGGTTTAAGGGCACTTGACTCGATTTCACATTCTCTTAGGTATAATGTGCACAAGTTGTCAATCCCAACCTCAAATTGACATTGACATCTCCTTTCGATCTCAATCAGTGTCTGAAACTAATTAAGAGCTAACCAAAAATACATTTTGTCATTCAAAACCACCAAAATAACACACAATTAAACACCCTACAAATGCACAATTAAATGTTTCAATTCTTCTAGGCCCTAAATCAACTAGATCTAGCTTGGCATCAAGTAAAACTATAGGAAAACAAGCCGAGAACAAGTAAAAGCATGAAAATTGCAATTAAAAGTCGTAAGTATAAAATGAAACAATTTGAAATTAGGAAAGGTGACTTGAAATTGAAAGGAGATCTAACAGCTCAAATTTTGGAAGAAAATAGCAAGAAATGAAGTCTAGATCTAGAAAGCAATTGAAGAAGCTTACTAAAAACTGAAAGGAGATCTTCAATTTATGAAAGTAACCCCACCAAAAGCACAGCTCTTTAATCAAAATGACGAGAATTGAAATTTAAATCTAAAAAATAGTACTTGAAGAATTAGAGAGAAAATATCTGAAAACTAGCTTGGAGGGGAAGCTAAACTAATCTAAATACTAAAAGTGAAGAGATATTCAAGTGGGTAAGAAGAGCTATTTTATCTATAGGAGTCTAGAAGGGGGAAATGGGGGCAAAACGGGCAAAACTACCTAAAAGTGCCAACATGGCCGAGGGTGACTTGGGTGGTTCGCTGATGGGTGCAAGAGGTGTCTGCATCGCCCGTGACAGATAACAAGAATGGGTGCCGCCGAGTATGCCGCCTTGATGGTCGGCGCATTGAAGTTCGCCACATGACTCGTGTCTTCTGTAGAAATTTTGAGGTCCAAAATGTTCAAATTAGCTCTTGATGTATCATATAAAATGTAGCTGTGTCGAAATGGCCTAAAAATGCCAACATGGTCGAGGGTGACTTGGGTGGCTCGCTGATGGGTGCAAGAGGTGTCTGCATCACCCGTGATAGATGAAAGGAACAGGTGCCGCTGAGCATGCCTCCCGGCTGGTCGGCTCATCGAAGTTTGCCACATTTCTTGTTTCTTCGGTGGACATTTTAAGGTCCAAATCATTCGAATCAGCTCTTGATGTATCATATAAAATGTAGCACTGTCTATTAGATTTTATTTGATGTTCGAATCATTGCAATTGAAAACTTGTAGAGAGACTTATGGCGTAGACACCAATGCCTACAATATAGGATAATAGATATTTCTACTCTAATATGATATTTACCATTTTATACGTCTAAATCGAGTACCATGGTAAGTGAAAGTTGTAGAGCACTCTATTAGGTTTCCAATGATATAAACTTCAAGTTGATCGGACATCGAATCAGATATTTATGCTCAAGTTACGACAGCTGCTACATCCAACACGCGAGTGTGTGGGCCAACACCATGTGGACGATGACGACCCTTGACGTTTCTCGTTGTTTTTATTTGATTTTTGCACCATAGACTCGCCAACACATGATATGGAAGTTATTGGGATTAAATCTTCTTTCGACCGCAACCCACACCCACTTTAACCAAGTTTGACCACTACATAATAAAATAAAATAAAAATCAAAAAATGAGTTAAAAATATGAAAAATAGCAAAAAGACCAAACAAGCTATGAAAACGTGAAAAACACAACTAAAACACATAAAATGAGACACAAAAATACATAAAAATACGTATAATTATGTATAAAATAAATCCATTTTTTCAACATTTTGAACCCCAAAGGCTAATTCAAACTTATGTTCACCAAGCAACCAAATTATAAAATTGATTAGTCAATCCTCTACATTTTGGTTAAACCTCTTATTTCTCTCAAATCTCTAATTACCAAAATATAGTCTATGTCTCTTTCTTTCGTCTCATTCTCATTGATTAGGGATAACATAGTATAATAATAAAAATAGCTAGAGCAACTAGGGGTGAGCAGAAATAATGGATACCCGGAACCGCATGGGATTCGTCGGGTCCAACTCCGGAATCGGACCCGCTGATACCGGTTCTGATTCCAAATTCTCAGAACCGATTATGACCGGTTCTGGTTCTGGGTCCACACTTTCGAGACCCGGTACCCATAGGTTACCCGGTGGAACCAATTCCGAGACTGGGTACCCGTTGGTACCGGTTCTTGATTTGAGTATCCGGTACCAAGTATTTAATATAGTAATTTAAGTGTTATTATTTCTGGTAGAAAATTAATGACAAAAATGGCTAACATTTATAGTAAGATTTGTTAAATACTGTGTGGTATAATTTTTGGTGATTGCATGGTATAATAAGATTATAGTCATTTAATTAAGAAGCATAAATTAATACACAAAATCTATTAAATTAAATACTACATTAAATTATTTTTGGTGATTGCATGGCATAATGAGATTATAAATTGAAAGATGCCAAATATGTTTAGTTTTATGAATTTTTAATTGATAAATGCAGTGAATTGGTGTAGTTGGAAACTTAAAAACTTTAACCTTAAAAAGAAAAAACTCAAACAAGTATTGGGTACCCAGTTTCGGAACCGGTTCCAAAAACTTTGACCCGGCTAATACCAATTCCAGAAAAATTAACCGGGTACCCGGTTCTACTCACCCCTTAAAGCAACAACTGTATAAATAAAATAGTGTATTTACCTATACGATGCACGATTATATATAAATAAAAATAAGAAATTTTAGAGGGTTGGTTGCAGACATCTTCATAAATAACAAAAAATAAAAGGCATATATCATTTATGGTTTTACCAAAATTGTAATAAACTTAACAACTTGCAATTTATGTCGCCACCCCTATTTATTAATACAAAACCCTCTTAACATTTGTATTTGCTCCATATGTTTTGTTCGGTAAATAATAAATTATGATGGTTCGGTTGCTTATGTGTCACCCGATTCTAATATCTACCTAATTTAATATTTTTCTTTTAATATATCTTGCCTGATTTAATCTTTTCATTTTGTTATATTTTACTTAATTTATTTTTTTAATTATATTTTACCTACCTCAATATTTTTCTTTATTCTCCTACTATAAGAATATAAATAAGTCATAAATAATTAGTAAAAAAAATCTATATAAGTTATCTTAATTTAAAGACAAATTACAGATGAAATAAGTTTAATTGTAAAAAAATAATTATGAAAACTATTAAACAAGTTGTATTTATAATAAAAGTTGAATTAATTTTATTTTTGAAATTCTAAATATTATATATAAGTCAATTACGAGTTATTTGCAATAATCTAAATATTAGTAATGGATTCAATCTAAACATAAAAATATAAAATTATAGAATAATAATTAATTAATATTTATTAGATACGAGTACAATGCGACATGGGTTCAGAGTATGACATTTTTTGAATTTTTTAAGTATGTAACTACTAATTATTAAAAAGACTTAATCTAAATATTAAATATATTAATATTTTTTTATTTATAGAGATTAGATTCGGGTTGAGAATGTGACATTTTCTAAATTATTTTAAATTATAAATAAAATTATTAATGAATTTAATATAAATATTAAAATATAATATTATTTAATATTAATAGTAATTAATTAATTAGACAAGTACAAGGCACGAGCTGAAAATAAATATTCTTTGAATTTTTTCTATTTTAGAATTTAACTTCTATAATTTATCAAAAAAAAAATTATATATTCTTATAATAATCTTATATAATACTTAGATATTAAATTAGTAATTAATATTTAACTGTTAATGATTAATGCAAAGCACATCTAACCTATTATAATTAGATTTACTTTTGTGTAAATTATAATGGCGTTTTGAGCAAAGAGTAAATCAAAAAGTTCAAATTTCCTTTGAAAAACTAATGGCTTGAAAAAAAATGTATTAATTGGGAACTTGTCTCTATATATTATTATTATTATTATAGGTAAATTTTCGTATACCAAAGTATAACTTATATTTAACTTGGCCTACACCAAGTTTTTTGTAGCTTTCATTTCATTAACCTAACGAAAAAGAGGAGGTCCATTTCTTGTCAATGGAATTGAAGGGACAACCTTACAACCTGTCATGATTACTATCCCGAGCAAAATATAGTAATTTCCCCCGACAATGGCAATTTATTATCAATTTATTAGATACAGCAAAGTGCAATGATGGGTGGACTCTATAAAATTTTATTATTATTCAGTTATATCTGATGATATATAACAATTATACATGATAATATATGATAATTATACGATGATATGTAATAAAAATTTAGAGTTTAGAGTTTAATTTTCCATTTTAACATTTAATTTATATTTTTTTTATTTAATTTTCTATTTTAGGGTCCCGACAAAAATCTATTATTTTACCAATTATATGTGTTGATATATTTTAGTTAAATGTGATGATATGTGTCAGTTATATGTGATGATATATGATAAAGATTTAAGATTTAGTGTTTAATATTAAATTTAGGGGTTTAATTTTTTATTTTAGAATTTAGTTTTCCATTTTTTAGGGTTTAGTTTTTTGTTTTAGGTTTATTATTTTATTTTTTTAGGATTTTAGATTTTAAATTTAGAATTTCAATTATTTGTGATGATATGTATAAGTTATATATATGTGATTATATATGTCAATTATATGCGATGATAAATTAAATTACTTGGTGCACCTTGCAAGATGCACTCAGGTGCACGGTATAATGACTCCCTAACAATCTAACACGATGACCAAATTTATTAATGAGTATAAAATTTTTTCTCATTTTATTATTTTATAATTAAGAAAGATAATTAGTATTATTATAATTATACTATCCTTTTGTTTAAAATAAAAAATAAAAGAAAAAATTAGTAAAGTAACATTTCATTCTTATTAAAAAGTAAATAGCAAAATTAATTCTTTTTTGAAAATATAAATGTGATATATAAAATGAGATAATTTTTTTAATACAACAGATAGAATGGAGCGAATGATGTACAACTATATAAACAATATGAAATAATAGGACATATATTGTTAATTCTCTCAGCATACCAATCTATTTAAAAATCACTCCAACCGGTATAAATACATAATTGTGTATTTTTAAGTTCATCTATTCCTTACTATTATAGGAAACCTGCAAGTCTCCAGGGTGACATATGTCACCACCCAATTTGTATTTTTTTTCATTTCTTTTATTTGTTTTTTCTTTTTATTTTTTTAATAAACTTATATATAAAAATTATTTTAAACATGAAATTAGCTAGTATAATTTTGTTTTCCAAATTATACTATTTTTATATGTTTTACTAATTTATGATAAAAGTTATGGTTGATTATTGTTTAACTAAAAAAAATTGAAATTTAAAAAATTTAATCAATTAGTGTAATTTTTATTTTCCCATTAAACTACATTTTAAATTATGATATTTTTATTATTAACATATTAAAAATAATAATTATATTATTTAATGAATGTATTTTTTCTTTCTTTGTAATTTAGTTTTTTTTCTCTCCACAAATAATTAAAATTCGTCGTCAATAACTTTTTGTTCTAAGAACGAAACTCATTTATCTATAATACAAATAATTAAAAATCCAACATCTAAATTTTTTATTATGAGAGTGAATCAATGATATAGCATGGTTAATAGAAGTGATTATTAATAAAAATATATAACTCTTTTATATTTTTACTTTTATCTAATATCTTATAAAATTAATTTAAAAATTACTGATATAAATTTGTCCCGCAACGTAGTGCGGGTCAAATTCTAGTATGTTAATAAATCAATTATATTTACTGCATACCGATCACCCTAACCGGTATAAATACATGATTATGTATTTTTAAATACATATGTTAATGAATCAATTATATTTACGGGAACTTCTATGGTGCCTTCATGTCATCATTCCTCAATCGATGGGAACCATCAGATTAATAAAAATATAAATTTAGACTTTTCATATTAAGAAATCAATGCTTGTAAATGCAGGAGGGGGTGAAGGGTATGATACCGTGAAGGCACCGTAGTCATTTCCTATATTTACACTCACCTTCCAAAACAATAAGCAACATTATTATTTAGGTGTCCCCCAAAAATCTAGTTTGTTACAATTAGTATGGCAATTACTTTTTCATTCTCATGTATTCTCCTATTTAATTATATAAAGTCTCATGACCTAAAAACATAATTTTTAATATGTAGAAATAGAGGCTCGAAAAACTAAATGTATAAATAATTAATATATTTAAGAAAGTACCTGAAATATTAGTTAATCTAATCATCAATAATTTCTTTAAAATATATATATTCTAATACTATTTATTTTATATATATATATATATATATATATATATATATATATATATATATATATATATATATATCATTTCACGAAGTATGTGTCCAGATAATCCAAAGTCTCGATAGTTAGCTCTCGGCCTTCCGGTCGAAAAACAACGGCGATGAAGTCGTGTAGGTGCACTATTCTGTGGTGGCCGAGAAATAAAATTTTTCTTGTATTTCCAATTTTCTGAAATGTTTATATAGTATGTAATAAGGGTTAAATCAATTGAGTATTCAACTTTTTAAATAAAAAAAATCTTTATAAGAAAGGATTCGGAAACCCAAGGACTCAATCGTATGGATATGTAAAATACAGGATTTCCAATCCTAGCAGGAAAGGGAGGGAAACGGATACTCAATTTAAAATGAGTAAACAGAATTTCATACTCGATATAAATTATTTAATAATAAAAATAATTAATAGAAATTAGACATGGGTCGAGCATGTGACAAGGTTTGAATTTATTTAAGTATGTAAATAAAAAAAATATTAACAAATTTAATATAAACATTAAAATAAAAATTTATTTAATAATAAGAAATAATAGTTAATAAATAGTAAAAAGGCATTGGTACAAGACACGAGTCGAGGATACGATATCTTTTGAATTTTATATTTTTTGATTTAAAAACTCTGTAATGATCAATAATATTTTTTATATTTATCTTTTGATAAATCCCGTGTAGCACACGGGGTATATATAATACTAATTGTGCTGAGCCATAAACTTATTTGTCGGCTAACTGTTGCTTTGGATGACACGTGTTGGGCTCTCCTCGCTCCACTTTTTACGTGTCGGCTCTTAATACATCACGAGCCTAAGAAATTTGTTGGTGTGGACAACCTTGAGGCTCTGGAGCCCTCTTGGGAATGGTCAATTGACACGTATCGCTTCTCACATAGGTTTGAAGTTTACTTGGCAGTTGATGTGCTATACATGTACATAATCAAAAAAAAAAAAAAAATTGGGGAACATGGGGTTTGAATCCACATTCTTTTACTTTTGGTACCTAACTCACAACCACTTCATCACATGATTTTGATGTTATAATTTATAAGCAAAATATCTATATTCAAAAATAAGTTTCATTTTTCTTTTATGCAGATTGTCGTAAGCTATTTACGGGCTTAAACAGACTCCTAGTGCCTGGTTTGGAAAATTGTGAGCTGTTCTTATTGGTTTTGGTTTTTCTGCTTCCCGCGCTGATAGCTCTCTCTTCTACTACAACACTTCCTTAGGCTGCATCTGGGTCTTAGTGTATGTTGACGATATCCTTGTCACAGGCAGCGACAAGTTCAGAATTTCACGACTTATTAATCACCTTGATTCAACCTTCTCTTTAAAGAATCTAAGTGAACTGCATCATTTCCTTGGCATTGAGGTCTCGCACACCGCTCAGGGTCTATATTTGAATCAAGGCAAGTACATTTTAACTCTTCTAGAAAAAGCAGGTATGACTGGAGCTAAAGCCACCCCTACACCGGTGGTTGTCTCTCCTGTCCTCTCTAAGTCCCAAGGGGAACCCACTGTTGATCCAACCTTTTACAGGAGTATTGTTGGAGCTCTTTAGTATATCAAGATTACTAGATCAGACATTTCTTACAGTCTCAACAAAGTGTGCCAATATATGCACTGTCCTCTATGCACACACTGGCGAGTTGTCAGGAGAATTATGCGATATCTTGATGGTACCACTTCTTATGGGCTCACCTACAGTAAAACTTCATTCTTTAATCTGACAGGTTTTTCGGACTCCGACTGGGCTGGTGATCTGGATGACAGAAAATCCATCACTGGTTTTTATATTTTTCTAGGTCGCAATATTGTCTCTTGGTGTTCTAAGAAGCAGACCTCTGTTTCGAGGTCCAGCACCGAGGCTGAATATCGCAGTCTTGCTCATACTACTGCTGAATCAGTGTGGATCCGATCCTTGCTACACGAGCTTCAGGTCACTCTTCCTGTTGTTCCTACAATCTGGGTCGATAATCAGAGTGCTATTGTTGTTGCCTCCAATCATGTTCTCCATGCCCGTACGAAGCACTTTGAATTAGATCTTCACTTTGTTCGCTACCTCATTACGAAGAAATCACTGCAGGTTCAGTTTTCCCTTCTATTGGTCAGACTGTCAATATCTTCACCAAACCGCTATCTCATCAATTCTTTGCTCGGCTCCGAAACAAGATCTCCGTTCTTCCTATCGCCGCACTCCAATTGAGGGGGGATAATAGAGAGCGACCTGATAAGTTCAGGTTGCCTGATCATATAATGCTTAGCGACCTGAATAAGAGTGCAGTGCCAGGTCGCAAGGTTGGCGACCTTTCAGGTCGCATGAGAGGTCGCCCAGAGGTCGAACGTACTACTGGCAATGGGTCTCAAATGAGGACAACCTACCCGATGTTAGCTGATGATGTCAGCCCTAATCTAGGACATCCAGCTGTTAGGATGTACTGTAGCAATAGTAACCACACGATTTAAAATAATGTACCACTATAAAAAAATCCGGCAATCCTGACGGCCAAATCCGTCAGGATTCCGTCAGTATATGAAATACTGACGGCCTCCTGACGGATAAAGGCCGCCAGTATTTTTTCGGTCAGGATTCTAGTATCCTGATGGGAAAATATACCCGCCAGGAATGCCGGCGGTTTCCTTGACGGCTTCTTCCGCCAGAAAAAGCCCGCCAGTATTCCTGTTGGGTTGTCTCCGCCAGAAATATTTGATGCTGTCCTAGCGGCCAACCCGTCAGCATTACTGGCGGGTTGAGCGCCAGCATTCCTGGCGGCTTTAGTCAGCAAAGATTTTCTATAATTTTCTTTAAAAAATTTATTAATAAAATTTCTAATATATTAATAATTAAATTAAAAATAATAAACAAATGAAATTTTAGATATTCCAAAATAAATAATCCACTAATAAAAAAATCAAAACAAATCATTCAATAATTAAAATCGTTTCACCAATCGAATGTATAAAATATCCTGAACTATCCATCTAAATCTCCACCATCTGGACTACGGGGAGGCCGACGAGCCATGGCCCGAGCAACAGCTTCTTTAATCTGCTGTTGGAGCCTCAGCTTGGAACGCTCCTGCTCCTCACAGATCCGCTGAATTTCCAGCGCCTGCTCCTCGCGGATCCGCTGAAACTGCTCAAGCTGCTCCTGCTGGGACTGCACCTGAGTCTGGAGCCTATGAACATCGGCGGTGGAGGTGGAAGAAGTACTGCAGCCCTTCTGAGTCTTCCCAAAGCATCCAAGGCCATAGCGTCGACCCTTCCTATTCCCGACAACCTGTGGGTAGACCTCGTTCGGGTCTACCTGAGGGCTGCTATCATCAGGCGACGCAGCACGCCTCTCCTCCAAAGCCCTCTCATAATCCTCCTGATATCAAAATTTTCACCTATTATTACCAAACAACTTTTATCAGATTTTATAATAAATCAGTTATATATAACATATAAAACACTTACATCTATCCTCTGGGCTTTGGGATCCATAAATGTGCCGTCGGTATTTCGATGATACCTCAGCATAAGCTCGTAGTTACTGGGCTGCGAACCCGTCTGTGCAGCCTGTATTTAAAGTTACATTTACAATATTTAATACAATAAATTAATTAAAACATAAAATTATACATGTTCAATAATATAATTAATTACTTAAAATATTATCATCGACTTACAATCTCAGCCGCCTGTCGATTAGCCG